>LGRX02019205.1:0-23052 GCA_001247695.2 Cymbomonas tetramitiformis | reverse complement strand
CCCCCTCCGCTTGAAGCGAGTTGCACACACCTCCCCTTCCGCTTGAAGAAGACACATGCACACGCAAGCAGAAAAGGTCCGAGTGCTAGCTGCCCACCAGAACATCGGCACCTCACTTTTCAAGTTGCATTGCCCATGAAGAACCTACACGTCGGGTGCTCGGAGATTCTATAGGCTGGTTGTTCGACAAGAATTCTGCATCGTCAGCAGTATGTTATGCAGCACAGCCATCAGCGCACGAAACTCACCTCGGAGCCGCGCTCCACATTCCACACCTTGAGCATCGCATCTGCTGAGCCGCTCAGTAAGCGCGTGCCGTCTGCGCTGAACGCCACCGCACTCACCAGCCCCTTGTGTCCCTCCAATGTTGCCAGCTGCGCACCCGACCCGGCCTCCCATAGCCGCACCGTCCGATCCTCCCCCCCGCTCGCAATCCACCGGCCGTCTGTGGAGAAACACACAGCGGTGATGCCCCCGCTGTGGCCCTCGAGCAGGGCCGCCTCAGCCCTGCCGCCAACATCCCAGAGCCGCACCGTGCCGTCCTCAGCCGCACTCGCCACCTGCCGGCCGTCCGGCGAGAAGCATACCCCGTGCACCACCCCCTCATGCCCCTCCAGTGTCGCCACTGCAGCCCCTGTCTCCACGTCCCAGAGCCGCAGCACACCTCGCCCCCGTATCCCCCCGCCTGCGAGCACTCGCTGCCCATCTGGGCTGAACCGCACGCTGTGCAGAGGCGGTCCGGGCGCCAGCACGACTCCGCACTCCCCCTTATCCTCCTTCAGCACCAGATGCCCCTCCTGCCCCCTGCCCCTGGCTGCGAGCCGCACGTCCCTCGCCTGCGTGATCACCGCTGCGCCCTCCGCCGCATGCCCCGGTCCGGAGAGAACTGCGATAGCAACCCCGGACTCCGCGTCCCACAAGCGCACCTCCGCGTCCAGCGATGCGCTGACGAGGCGCCGGCCGTCGCGAGAGAACCCAGCAGCAGTCACCGGCCGCCCCGAGCCCTCCAGCCGCGCCATCTCCACCCCGCTCACAGCATCCCACAGCCGCACAGTCCGATCGCGAGACCCGCTCAACACCCGCAGTCCGCCGTCGTTCGGGGAAAACTCCGCACATGTCACGATGTCCGTGTGCCCCTCCAGCACGACCACCGCCTCCACCTCTCCGATATCCATCTCACTGATGTCCCACAGCCTCAGCGTGCAATCCCGGGAGCCGCTCACGACGCGCCGCCCGTCCGCGCTAAACCCTGCGCACGTCACTCCGTCGGTGTGGCCTCGGAGGACAGTGGCAGTCTGTCCGACCTCCACCGCCCACAGCCGCAGCGTGTGGTCCTTGGAGCCGCTCAGCAGGCTGTGCCGCCCGCGCCCGAGGGGCGGCGGCGGCGAGAAGCACACACAAGTGACGCCGCCGCTGTGCCCGCTCAGCGTCCGCAGCGCTGTACCGCTGGCCGTGTCCCACAGACGCACCACGTTGTCCTCTGCCCCGGCGCTTGCCAGCACTGCCCCAACACCCTGCCCACCCCCCTCGCCGCGGTCCTCCGGGGAGAAGGCCACAGCACAGGCCCCATCGACATGGGCTTCCACCTGCAGCAGCTCCATGCTGCTGGCGGCATCCCACACGTGCGCAGTGCCATCGTGGGATGTGCTAACCAGGCCCTCCCCGTCGGGGGTGAAGAGCACCTCTGTGACGGCGGCCCCAGCATGGCCCTCGAGTGCGGCGATCTCCGTTCCACTCCCGACCTCCCACACTCTGACGCTGCCATCCATCGCCCCGCTCACCAGGCGGCACCCGTCAGGGCTAAACTGGACGCTCGTCACGTGGAATGTGTGCCCCAAGAGCTTTGCCACCTCCGTGCGCCGCCCCACGTCCCAGAGCCGCACCGCCCGGTCCGCGCTCCCGCTGGCGAGATAGCGGCCGTCCGGCGAGGCCGCCACCGCGGTCACCTTCCCGGAGGCCGGGCACTCGAGGCGGAAGATCAGCGCACGCGTCTCCACGTCCCACAACCGCACGGTGCCGTCCTCGGAGCCGCCCGCCACCCTCCATGGCCCCCCCCCGGCCAGCGGCGGCAGAAAGCAGCCACTAAGCACGGCGCTGCCCTCAGCTTCCAGCGTCCCCTTCGCGGACAGCGCCGGCGGGCCGGGCGCCGGCCCCCCGGAGGCACCCGCTGGGAGCACCGCCCACAGCCGCAGGGTGCCGTCGCCGGAGCCGCTGAGCAGGTGCACGCCGTCGTGGGCGGAGAACTCAATGCAGGTGACACCCTTGCTGTGAGCGTCTTCGCAGGCTAGCTCTACGCCGGAGGACGCATCGAGGAGCCACACCTTGCCGCCCTGACATCCGGCCACCAGGTGCGCGCCGGTGGAGGAGAAGCGCACCGAGGTGACCGGCCAGGCGCCCGCCCGGAAGCATGCCAAGGAAGACGCCGTGGCGATATCCCAGAGGCGCAGAGTGCGATCCGCAGAGGCGGTGACGAGGCGAGCGCCGTCCGGCGACATCGCGGCACTGAGCACCGCGTCGCAGTGACCCCGCAGCCGGCGGTCCCGCACGCCCCCAGGCCGGCGCAGGGCGGGGCACTCGCTCGGGGCCAGGAGCCTGTTGAGCGCGTCGGTAGGCTCCACCGCCCCGAACAGCTGGAGCTCCACGTCGCCGGCGGAGCCCTCCACTGCGCGCGAGCCGAGGAAGCTCGAGGGTGGCGAAGGCGAGGTCTCCTCCGACTTGGGGATTGTCGCCTCGGGTGACGTCCGAGACTGCTGGTAAACCGTTGGGGGGAGGCCAGAGTGGAGAGAGGTTGGGGATGGGGCGGGGAGCAGGATATTTCAGTCTCGAACAAGTAGATCAGGGGGAGGCTTAGAGTAAGCTTTGGGTTTCGGGAAAAAGGAAAACCCAAAATCGTGAGGGGGACACTTGAACCATTCGGACGGGCAACTATGCAACATGCATTTGGCGAAGGGAGGCGAGGCCCGGGGGGATGGGGCGCGGGGCGCACCAGTACCTTCCTCCAGAGATTACATCGGCGGAGCAGTTTCGGTGTGCAACCGCCACCGGACGTGTCCTGTTGATTGTCCGGTGGCGGTCCCATGGGATTCATGGTGATCGAGTCGCTCCTGATAGCTGTGCTCTCTGTAGGAGAGGCATCGCCTTCCTCGAAACGAGTAAAGTCCTGGCAGCGTCCCGAATACGTGGGTGTCAGTTTGGGCAGAAATCGTCGGCCTTGCCTTTATTCGTGCAGGAGAGTGTACGGTTGAAGACCCAGGCATACAGGAGGTTCCGTCGAGACGGCTTCATCAACAAACGTAAAGGCAAAGGGGGGAAGCCAAGACAGTTAGGAACTAAACGTGGCTGCGAGGGGATTTTTGCGGGAGAATACGTGTGCAGGCACTTTCTCCATGATTTGGTCTCACGCGGCTGGTCGAACACTCCGGTCGTTGCAGGGTTCCAGCCGGCTGGTGGCTGCGGTACAAGGCCGTGCGATGAGCGTCTTGAAGGCTCCCCCGAGGTTAGTCATAAGGTTGCTGCACAAAAGCCCCGATTTCAAGCGTCTGCTGATGGCACCAGTGTTGGCACCACTGTAAGCTCAGTAATAGCGGCCCGTTACACCTGCCACAGAGGCTTGAAACCCCTTGGAAACTCCTTACGATATCTCTGCAAGACTGCACACGTCGCGATAAAACCGGATCATCCTGCGATTTAACTCAGCGATATTCGTTGGTGTGAAGCAGTTGAAGCTTCCATCAAGGTGGAGCTGCTCTCACCGCTCCTGACCTATTTTCCAAATGTAAACGCTCTCGCACGATTTCTCGGCTGTTTTCTTCGAGGCAACTTTATACTGCCCTTTGTTCGAAAGGTTGGAATTCACATACTATGATCCGTAAGACTTTAAAGGTGTCATTTTTGCGCTCAATGTGTTTCGGCTTCACTGTTTGGAAGTTTCAATCTGCTACCTCTTCCTTGAGGGACTGTGGTCTGGCAACCTCAGGCGCATGCCAGATTTGGAGTTAACGATCATGACGTTTTCTTAAGACAGTGTGGTCATCTTGGAATATTTCAGAACCAGCCAGAAGATCTAGAGCATTTCTTGGTACAGGGTAACACCACGCATTCTCTGGGTTTAAACTGAGTTTGATAATAATTCCTTCCACACTAATTCCCGTTGCCCCTCGCATGTCTCAGGCTCTAGTCTACTCGACTGATCCTAATAACAAATAAGCATAACCGATAACTGGAGAAAAAAGTAAAAACGGATGAACAGCTGACATGACATGACATGACATGACAGCTGAACACAAAATAACATTTCGGATTTCCGATCGGACGATTTCCGAGTGCATCTGAGGGTTCCGAGCGGCTGACCCGATAAGATCGAAATGGAATGGTTTATGGCGGGTCTTCGGGAGGGAAAAATATATGCACCTTCAGTGCGATAGTCACGTGATGAGCGTGCGGCTGCGCTGCGTCGAGCTCGGCTCGGCTGCGTCTGCGTCTGCGTCTCCCTCTCCGTCCGTTCATCTCATCATCCGATCTCACATCTGTAGGGGCTCTATTCTCAATTCAGATTTCAGTCTGTTGATCTGTGTTCTCAGTTTTCTAATCACAAATCTGAAATCAGCTACTCTCACAAGTAGAGCCTCCGGACGCGGCGATTTTCTCCCGGTTTATCGATTTTTTTATTTTCTGTGGTAGTCCGGAGGAGTTACGAGCTGCTTTCCATTGCTTTCTGTCGAGAATCGCGCGATCGGCCGCGCAGCGGCCGAAGCTCGTAACCTCTGGCTTGCGAGAGTACTGTAGCACCTGCCCCTTGCCATCTACGTCGCGCTAGAGCCCGCCACAAGCAGTGATGAGTGAACTCGGTGGTACCGACCTGCCCACACCCATGTGGGGGCTAACCGTCCTAGCTATCAAAACCTTGTAACTATTTGGTGACGCATACCATGCAAAATTCTGGTGCATAAGCAAAGCACGCACGGTAAGCTGAAAAGTGTTCGCACGCGCTGTTAAAGCGCCCGATACAGTATGAAGATCGGACTGTTCTCATCACGAAATCCGTTTAATCTTGTTCAGCTTCTTGATTCGCCTTGTGCTCCTCCAGGCAGTCGCGGTTTTCCAGATAACGCTTCTGTCCCCGTTAGATCCTCCAAAGCAAAACACCGCGTGACACTCTGTGCTACAGATCCGTCACCAAAATCAGGTCGCCAAACATACACCTCGCAGTTCTCTGGGAACGATAAGGACGAAAAGTATGTCAACCCTATTTACGCTGCACTGGGAACACTTCTTCCAAAGAAGGTCTTGAAAAGTGGAAGTGAGGCTGAGAAATTTGAGAGCGATGAACTGAACTTCTCTCCGGTTCTTCAAGCGGACACGAAACGCAAGGTGTGTACTGCAGTCCCGTTGTTCCCCGCCGCTGTCACGAGTGTGGTCGGGTAAGGTCCCTCAGATATTTGCGTTCGGGTGCTGGAAATGAACAGGACATGGTATGCCGTACGGCTTCTATGTTTCATTAGCAATACGTTTTCAGCGAAACGTTTGGTTGGTGGGCAGTGCGTAACTGCAGATCTTAGTTCTAAGATGTACAAACCAGCTCTGTGTTTGCAGTCGGCACGATTGACAATACGAAGGTCTGTGGTGCAGAACTTGCCTATTGATGAGATGCGGACTCTTATCGAAACCGGGTTGAAGCAAGACCAGTGGATGGTGACTGGAAAGGTTCACTCATGGCTTTTCCGTGATGACTTCTCGTTTTCCGACCCTTCGGTGGCGGTATCATCTCTCGCTGCGTACGCTCGGGGGGTAAACAAGCTGTTCTACCAGGTACCAAATCGCTGCTCGCAATACATAAGGCAAACACAAGTAGTGCATCAAGCTGGTCGTGCTTCAGATGCACAAAACCTTGTTCACATACTGATGTGAAATACGAGCCTCGTTGATTCTTGCCCTATTTCCTCTCGTGTGCACGGTTCTTACCTTAACAACAATTGTGGTTTGAAGCGTCGAGCCATATGCCCAAATTTGGCATAGGCTTGCTGCTGCAGTGGGTCCACTGAATAAAAGATTGGACCACCTCGGAGCGTCAACGTTGGGAAAGGGTTAGGCCGGTGAGACTGAACACGCACCCTCTCTCCCTCTCTCTCTCTTTCCATTTGGCCACGCTCCTACCTGTAGGATGGCTCCAAGATGGACGTTTATGATGTAGTGGCGAAAGACGATAGCACGTTGGAGATTAACTGGAGGTTGGAGGCAACCATCAACATCCCCTTCAAGCCACGTATAAAACCATTCAAGATCACCACCACTTATTGGCTCGACGAGGATGGTTTGGTGTGGGCGGGTGAGGACAAATTTGAGGTTAACGACTTCGAGCTCTTAATCTCCATTTTCTTTCCCTCTTTTGGTGTCATCACACCTCCTTTGGAGGGTTGACCGGTGCCTCATTGTGTTCTAATGCTAACATTTAGGGTTTCCAAGTTTAGATCCCGAGCTCCATAACGTTCAAAGATGTTGTTCGGAAAAGTGTAAAAACACAGATATAGAAATATAGGACGCCTTTTACTCCAGATTTTCATACCGTACACGGGTAGTACCCGTAGGACTCCCATTCCTGTAATTGCGTATAAGCCTTCCTGAATAGTTCTGAGCTCATATAGAAACTGGCAGTATTGAAAGTGTGAGAGGGATTCGGTAGCATGTTTTGGAAGAGACATCGTGTCCTTCGATGGCTGTCATTTGAATCCTGTTATTTACTTGGAATTCTTCTCGATGTAGGATGGTGAAATGCGATCATTGTAATGAGCGATGCCTGCCGCGTCGTGTCACTTCATCGCATCGCTACATTCAACTTGTTGAGCATCTTGTTCTTAAACAATATGCGCTATGGAATTTCTTGAAATCGAGTTCCCATCAGTCAAGGGGTGGTATCGATAGTCAATATGTTTGTCAGAATCGATCTTTCGGACTATCGTTATTGATACAAAGAAAGTTTTCACTTGTCCAGACGATATCAAATATTTACTGATGTTAGCGTGTGGCGCATCTTGTGATGCGATTAGGTTGTTAATGAATGCGATGTAAAATTGTGAAAATACGGGGCGGTTCGCGGCAAAATATCCACATTCTATACAAAGCCGGCGATTTGCGACCCGTTCGCGAAGCGATATAAGAATAGATCTACGTAGGTCTGGGCCACCATTTTCATACCGTGTCATCATGAGATCAATGGGCAACTTAAACTTACAATGCGTGGTTCTATTGTCGTATAAATAACGTTAACGTCGTGACAACTCGTGACAACTTGGTGAATGTTGCAAGGGGCGAAGCCAAAGTGAAATAATAAGCAAATAAATGCTGCAACAAAGTCAACAACCAAGCCAGTAGTTATATATTTTTGTGATCGAGACACCCGGAAAATAACCAAGGGACGGTATCGTTCGATAGTTCGATATCCCGATATATCGATATGGCTACCCACGCTTTGATGTTGGGGGAGGCAATTCACATCGGATCACCCCCCCCTAGGCCCTTCCCCAGATTTCGCGAAATTTTTTGCGAAATTTAGGTGCCTCAAATAAATCGATAAATTTCGCGAAATATAGGGGGCTTGAGCGCGAAATTTGGCCCTAGATTCCGTTATTAGGATTTCGCGATTTACGCCTGCAAATTTCGCGGCATCGCATGCTGGCCGCACGGTACAGACACGGTCTCAGGTATGCACATAAAACTTACGTCGACATACGATAGCTTTGTCTCCAAACTCGTGCACTAGTGAGCGTGTCTTCTCTTTGCTTTCTGACATGTTCGGAGACAAACAGATCGGCGCTATGGCTGACTATGTGCAAGCTGCTTTGATGTTGCGGTACAATTCCCGGTTGTGATTACGTACGTATATTAATTTGACTTCCCACAGAGCCACAGTGCATAGTGTTCGTGATAATAGGTCTTGCGATAGTAGGCATCACAATCCAAGGTTGCCTTGTTTCCCCTTGCCCTTGTTGGCAACGACAAGCAAGGTAGCCCCACCAAACTTCAATTGCGTGTGATGCCTAAGCAAAACCTATTGTTGTAGTCTTAAATTACATTAAAACCGATAAATATGCACGAAAAATAGGTGCATCTCCACCGTCCTACAAATGTAGTTATTGTGCCCAATTTACCAGATTTTTCGATAATTTATCGATAAATTTACGATAAATTTAGGTGAAAGTGTGATAAATGTGCGAAATAAATATAGGCGATTTTGAAATAAATGTGGGGAATTTATTACCCCCGAGACCTGATTTTCGGGTCGTGGGAGGGTGTGTTAGGGTCGTCTGAAATCGGTACGGGGATTGTCACTGTACGAGCCGGGTCAAATCATATATCACCGTGGAGCGAAAATGCTCCACGATGGGATTAGAACCCGTGACGTTCGCTTCTCTAGTGCGACGCTCTAACCAACTTAGCTACGCGGAGCGGGTTGATGCTCCTTCACGTATCTCAGTGTTACTCGTACAGATCAGACTGTTACAGATCGAGGATCGACTATGCGTGTGACATCGACGACGACGTACCAACATCGCGACTGCGGGCGTCTGTCATCTTTCGATCCGTAACATATCTCCCCTCTGAGAAACAATCGTCACCTGACGATTCGATGCCATCGCATTCGTCTCGATTAACATTTCAGGGTCCCAACTTCGGATGTGATGACGTGGCAGCTTACGATGAAGCTGAATAGCAGTTCTTGGGATGCAGCCCATCGCACCGAAGGTGCATCGCAGTTCTTGGGATGCAGCCCGAATCCACGTCATCAGTGCGGGTCACATCATCGTGCCAACGCGCCGTTACACCCGAAGCGGTTCTGAACCGTCGCTTCGATAACAATGTTAGGGTCGTCTGAAATCGGTACGGAGATTTTCGCTGTACGAGCCGGGTCAAATTATATATCGTCGTGGGGTGAAAATGCTCCACGATGGGATCTGAACCCGTGACGTTCGCTTCTCTAGTGCGACGCTCTAACCAACTTAGCTACGCGGAGGTCGATGCTCCTTCACGTATCTCAGTGTTACTCGTACATATCAGACTGTTACAGATCGAGGGTCGACTATGCGTGTGACATCGACAACGACGTACCAACATCGCGACTGCGGCCGTCTGTCATCTTTCGATCCGTAACATAATAGACCGTAACATAATCTCGAACATTACAGTTTTAGCAGATGGAAATTCCCTCAGATCACATCGCACCGATGCAGTCTCAGTCAGCACAGCTGAAATCACAGAAGAAGCAAATGTTGTATAAGGGAAAGGTATATGGACAGAGCACTCTAATACTGATAGATCCGGGAGCAACATCATCATTTATCGACAGATAATTTGCTTCTCAGCTTGGAATTGCAGCTTCTGATTCATCATCATTCTCAGCAGGGTTGGCTGGAGGAAGCCAATTACCTTGTAAATCCTATCTTCCCAATGCTACATTTACGCTGGGCAAGTATAAGGATTCGGTGGACCTTTATGTTATTAATATGACACCCTTCACGGTCATCTTGGGACAGGATTGGTTGGAACGGAGGAATCCACACATAGACTTTCGGTCGAAGAACATGACGATCACCAAGGCACACCCTTCAGGCTCCAGTGTTCGCACAGTTTTATCCAGAGTTGAAGAAACTCCAGAATCAGATGGACTTCCTGAAATGAAAATTGTCAGTGCCACTACGATGAGGAAACACTTACGACGTATACGGTCCAGTGGTTCGGCTGAAGAAGCCGTAGCTTATCTCTTCTTTCTCTCAGTGGTTGATGGTGAAGTGGTCATGACAACAACTGATTCAGACACTACCATGGAAGATCCAAAGGTCACAGCAGCACGTGATCAGACACTGGAGGACTTTTCAGATATATTCCAGGAGGAACTTCCAGCTGGCCATAGGCCAGAGCGGTTTGACGGTGGATATCATCGCATCAACGTTGAACCTGGGCATAAGCCACCATCACAACCAGTTCGTACTATTCCAGTGCCTATGATGGAGGAGCTCAAACGACCGATCATCAAATATATCGAATTGGGCATCCTTCGTCCGTCATCATCACCATATGGATGCCCAGTGATTTTCGCTCCTAAACCAGGGGGTAAGTGGAGGATGTGCGGTGATTATCGTGCCCTGAACAACATCACTGTTAAGGACACATACCCATTGCCACCCCATGACACCCTTCTGGAACGGCTTAAGGGAGCAAGCTGGTTCAGCAGATTAGACTTCAATCAGGTTTTTCACCAAATTCCTATTCATCCTGACGACATATACAAGACAGCCATCCGAACTTGATATGGTTCATATGAGTGGACAGTTATGCTCTTTGGGTTAATTAACGCTCCAGCAACCGCTCTACAGTACGTGTTGGAAACCGAGCATTCTTTGACTTCATTGATCAGTTCCCGGTCATCTTCATGGATGATACCATTGTGTACAGTCCAGACTTTGCAACACATGTTCAGCAAGTTCGCCAGTTCTTACAGCGTTGCAGAGAGTATCAGTTTTTCATCAGACCTTCTAAGGTTGAGTTGTTCGTCAGATGCATTGATTTTATCTGACACCACATCTCAGAGGCAGGTCTATCTATCATCGAAGACAGAATCCGTGCACTCATGGCTATTCAGCCTCCAGTATCTTATGGCCCAACTGTTGGCAAGCAGCCTCTACGCCACATGGCTAAAGATGACAAGTCTAGCCTTCGGTCATTCTTGGGCATGGTCGGTCAGTTTAGGAGATTTATCCCGAAATTCTCCAAGATTGCCGAGCCACTCAATCGCCTTCTGAAAGACAATGCAGAATTTGTCTGGGAAACTGAGCAGCAGTTGACATTCGACAATCTCAAAAGTGCCATCTGCAATGCTCCAAGCTTCCCATCGGTCGCCGTCCATGCCAAACATCCGTCCAACGGACCTTGACAGGTGAGCCCCCCCCACGGCATGCTTGAGTCGGGTGTCGGAACCCCCACATGCTTTTCAGGTCGTGGGTGGGTCGACCTCCCCTAGACCTGCATTTCGGGTCGTCGGGGGTATGGAACCCTAACTGGCCCTCCTTCAAGGGAAAGGGGCTTCGCCGCCCCCTTCCCCGACGTGCCTGAACATATCGATTCGCTATATATGCGCCCTTCCCTGACCACGATAGGGTTCGGCGACCCCTCGATGAGATTCGACGACGAATCCCAAAGAGTTGAATTGAAACTTGATGGTTATGTTGGATATACCCCTAACACCCGGGATGTATTCACGCAACGATAGTTTTCTCAGAATGTATTAAAGTTGATAAGTTAACCCGTTATATGGGCATAAATAGTTAGGGTTCTGGTTTGGGTGACAGTCACAAACACTACTACGGGAAGAGTCACATAAGCAGTCGGTGTGACTATTCCAGCACACCACCTAGTGTGGTGAGCAGCCGAAGTTGGAACCCCTGAACAAACACCATCTAGAGCGGTGGAAACTGAGTTCTAGGGGAAGGCCTGTCCTTGCTGGCAGGGCTGTTCCCAGTGGCTACTGCCCCGAGCTTGGGTCCTATCACAAGGACCCACGCATAATGCTCGTACCATGCATAATAATTGAATATAGTTATAGTTTGACCGCTTTCGTCGAGTATTTATGAGCCCAATTAATTTATTTTTAAGTGAGAATGCATAGTGATTGCATTTATGTCCTTGGTTGCGGCGGTTACTTTGGATATGTGTTTCCCCTCAAAAATAATTAATTTTTTTTTAATCTAATTAATCGGCGGGTCCTTTCACAAGGACCCATTTTTTATTTGCTTGCTCGAAGGTGCTATGAAAATTGCAGGACCTATGTTATCAAGTTCTCGAGCTGCTCTTTCTGCAGTGTCTTGTCAAAACTTTCATCCGAGGTCATCTTGACCCTCAAAATATCGGTTGAAGCAGCAAAAATGGCCCAACTTAAAAATTACACTAAATCGACTGCCCAAAATGTCGCCTTTCGTCTTGTATGACTGTGCATATGCACCATGTTATGGTCCATTCTGGGTATATAGAGGGCTTAAAAATTACGTTAGTGTGTATATATGAAGACTGCAATGCGGCGATAGCTTGCAAGCGTCATGTGCGCAGTCAATGTCACATCTTCGACATTGTTCCATGCCAAAATTAGCCCATATATTTCCTAATATTTGTCTAAGAAATGGCGGGATATGTGGATTGTGACACCTATAACGGCGCGAAATGGGATGCCACCGGGCACAAACATCCACCGATCATCGGCCATGGTATGTGCCACCAATATTGCATAGCGTCGGCGCCGTGTGCTTCAAAATTCCGTTTGTGAAAAAATCAAGAGCTACATACCTCGTTTTCAAACATTTGAAAAACTACAACGTTGAAAATTTAAGGGTTACTAGCAGTTATGCTACCAATAGACGCACGCCACATCGGATATATGCCAAGCGCCATAGGACAAGTTAGTTTGGGTCATAATTAGTCTACCTTATTGGTGGTTGCCTCAATTTATCTCAAGAAGATGCTTTAAAAAAATCGTGAAAAAGTGGTCCTTGTGAAAGGACCCAACG
The DNA here is from genome assembly GCA_001247695.2 of Cymbomonas tetramitiformis. Classification (NCBI taxonomy): domain Eukaryota; kingdom Viridiplantae; phylum Chlorophyta; class Pyramimonadophyceae; order Pyramimonadales; family Pyramimonadaceae; genus Cymbomonas; species Cymbomonas tetramitiformis. The sequence continues at coordinate 10,504 of LGRX02019205.1, read as the reverse complement.
CAATTTGGGTCCTATGATAAGGACCCCGGGGCAGTAGCCACCAGCCAAGAGTTGAAAATCTGAAACCGGTCCGTCATCGGACCCCTCTGCACATACATACAGCTACGGTCAAATTCACTGTGTCATACTGTTACTGTTTTTTCATACTGTTTTTTCATAGTATTAAAAATAATACTATGATATAATATTTTCTGAAGGTTTTTCGAAGCTGGAGGAAGATAAAAGCGAAGGTAAAAGCGCGCTGTTTTTTGCAGCGTGATTTGCGCCTTCCTGTACTGTTAAATATGCTTAAACCCTGTCTTACATATGCCCTCTCCGCAAACTGCTTCTATGATCTTCTTTCGCTAACCCGTGTCTGAGCCCAACGAGTTAATCTCTGCGGGGAAGGCACGTAAAAATAAGCCTGGTGAAGTGAGCAAAGAGCTCTGCTCTGCGCTCGCGAGGTACCAAACATCCAGTACCTCAAACGACATCGTAAAACAAACGAAAATAAACACGCATCACAAACGACGCTATACGCGAAACATTCTTACGATCTTGCTTGTGTGTTTGTCCATTACTCAAATTGAAACAGATATGGAAGCAGAACAGGAAAGCGCGCAAGGGCAAGCTTGGGATAAGGCTGCCACCCTGGAAGAGATAAAACACCGCAGCGCTGAAATCAAAACGCAATTCGAAGTATGGGAATCTTCTGGTTTCGAGAGGATTGAAATAGGCTCTTGCATTTACACTGAGTTTATGAAGGCAGTAAAAGAGGACTTGGGCGAATACGAGGAAGTAAACGTGTCTGTTTACTTTGGTGACTTGGCTTTGCGGAATCGAGTTCTTTTGTCAGCTACAATTTTCAAGGTACAAGCCTGTAATCTCTTCACCCAAACCCTCAAGAGCTTTGTTATGAATAAATCCGCGCACAATTACGCTACTCTAAAGAGTCCTGTTAAACTCTTTCTTTTCATCTTGCATTATGACTCTAGAAAGCTGGGAAAACTAGACCTAACTGAAATTAACTCAGTGGGGAATTCACTAACTGTAATTAACGCGCATCTCGCACAGAATTGTAGCGACCTGTTCTACGTGGCGACAAGGGAAGGAGAGCAAGTAGTGCTAGTTGCTGGCGCGAGCGACGTGGCCAAGAAGATTCTTTCCGCCACGAATTCTGAACTGACCGTCGAGCACCTGAAGAACTGTGGAGAACAGCTGCTCGACTATGACCAGTATTCGCGTGTGCTGGAGGCTGCTGCCAACATTTTCAGAGACATCTCTTCAGGCGAGCACGACACGAGGAGTGAGCATTCGCTCCTAGTGGAGTCATTGCAGAGGCAGAAGCTCAAGGACACTGCCTCGAAAGCGTCACCTGATCCTGGAGTGGAGCCGCCACCTGAGCCACCTCTCTCACCGGCAGAGGATCGCACTCCACCTGAGGTAAGCTTAAATTATATGCACACGCACTTGCATTCTCACGCGTGCAAGCTCAGAATAGCGTCCCATTCTTTTGGCGCATCACAGGAGCCAACGGGTATGCAAGACTACGAAGAGGGTGACGAATTTGATCTCTCTACCTTCGACGACGAAGCAGAAGAATTCGAAAAACTCGACAAGGAGCTGCAAGAGAACGACGACTACGACACTGACGACGAAGACGGTGGTCTCAGCAACGACGACTTCCTAGCATCTGTCAAAGTCAAAAGGCTGGGCGCATTGACCGCGGGACCGTTCACAGAGCGCGAGATTTCTGAAGTTAGCAGACTCCTGAAAGCGGTGTTGTTGCAAGCTCAAAAAACAGTTGCAATTTTCAGTGTGGAAGGAAAGAAATATCCCAACAGCGCTACCCCCTTCCTGCACGTGAAAGTTGCCTCAATCGAGGAAGCCAGAGTGCTAGTTGAATACGCTGTCGTGGTAGTTGACAACCAAGACTTTCTCATTACACCAAAGAGCAGCAAATTAACCAGCATCACGATAGGATTCAAGTCGCTCAGGGCGGGTAAACAACCGAAGCTGACCCACACCCTCGCTCACATCAGAGCCTCACCTTTCTCGAAGTTCATTAAAGAAGTCACATTCCAACAGGCGTTCACAGTTCACAGCAGAGTGCGTGGAGCAAAGCGGCGTTCGAGATTGGTCAGACAGATCTTTGTGCTTCTGAAAACGGGACTGGGCCGTCACCCGGAGCCTGCTAAGATTGACAAAAAGAAAATCGAGCACGCACTGTATGCTCTTCCATTGGAATACCACTGGTCAGGCCTAGGAACGGCCTTCATCTCAAAGTGCTCAGCTCTAATCTGCCGCGGGTGTGAGGGTAAAACTGCCAACGGTCACAGCACCAAGAACTGCCCGGCCAGGATTTACGGTGTGAGATCTCCTAACGTGACAGTCCCCCGAACCGCAGCGGCAGCAGCAGCAGCAGTGCCAGACGAGGCTTCAATCCCACCGGGATTTGGGGAGGGCTCCGGCCAGAACACAACAGCTCAAACCGCAGCAACCCTGGCATCTCTGAGGCACGGAGGGCATCCTCCAAACTGCAAGTGCACGGCCTGACAGAAAGGTGAAAGAATCTCCACCCTCTTCCATTGCAAAAACATCATTAACTTCTCCATTGAGCTCTGCGGTGCTGAAATTCAACCCTGTGATCGAAAGTTTTTTACATTCTCTCCCTCCACTCTTTTCCATTGCAAAAACATCAGTAACCTTTCCATTGAGCCCTGCGGACTTGAAATTCAACTCTGTGATCGAAAACTCTTCACATCCTTTCAGGGAAAAAGAGAGCCCTCGCTCAAATTAAGCCATCACCAAGCCCCGGGGACCGTAAGAAGAGCTCTGGACAAGGCAGAGCAGAACAACTCAGCGAAATTGCACAGGCTGAAGGGGCAGAACTGCAAAACAGGTTCACTGCTCTGCAAGATATGGACTTTGAAATCTGAATTCCCTGACTTCCTTTGCCTCGGGCTTCCAATTCTTACCTGCACTTCGAGACCCGAACAACATCTCACGGTGTCTGACTCAATAGTGCACAATATGCAACTCAGAAAGGGTTTACTTTCCTCACACTTTCTTCTCTCCCAATTCTCTTCTCTAAGTAAGAGCAGAGCATATGATGATTATGCTAAGTGTGCCTGCCTGTGCTGTCTGTCCTGTGCTTACAACTCATTTCTTCAGCATTGCTTTCCTACGTAGCTCCCTTTTTGGATTAGAAAACCTCACACATGTGCTCTTTCAAACTCCCTCCCTCACTTGTTATGACAAAACCGGGAATAATATTGTCTTCAAACTGGGGCTCAATACCACAATTCAACTAACAGATAGCCATAGCACTTCATATGCCAACTTTACCTGGCGACATGAAAACTTAAGACAGCGGTCTGATAACTCAACGCGGTGCTCAGACAACTTCAAACAGTCTGCAAATAACTATACTCGGCCCAAAGTTACCCTACCTCGTTATGTAGATAACTTAAGACGGCTTGCACATAACTTAATGAAGTGCCTAGCTGACTTAATAATACAGCCTGTAGGCAACACAATATGGCTCTCAGTAACATTATTACGATGTGCAAATAACTCGGTAAGTTTAATAACACTAACACGGTGCTCGGAAAACAACAAGCGGTTAACTAATAACTTAAATAAACCCACACATTTTTCGAAGCGGTTTGCTGCTAACTTGAAGCGGGACATGGCAAACTTAGCAAGGCTTTCAAATAACTTAGAACGGAATGCGATACACCTTAATAGTACTAATAAAAACTTGACGCGGTTCTTGGATAAACAACCTTGGAGTTTAATAAACTGGAAACGGCATACGGCCAACCCAATGTTGTTGCTTGATAACTTTAATAAGCCAACAGATAGTCTGATGCGGACGGCCTCACACCCAAAACGGTCTTCGGTACACTCACCACGTAATACAGATAACTTGAAATGGAATGCAGCCAACTGGATAGGGACAACCAACAACTGTAAGCGGTTCAAGGATAAACAATCACAGGACTCGAGTAACCCGAAGCAGCATACGGCTAACTCAACACTTCGGTCAGATAACTTTAATATGCCTATAGATAACTTGAAGCGGTCCGTTTCCAATTTTAAGCGGTCTTCGGATAACTTGTTTTGGCCTCCGAACAATCTAATGCGGAATGCGGTCAAGCGGTGTACAGATATACTAATACGGAGCCTGGAAATAATCTGGCGGTACACATCAAATTTAACGCGGTGGACGGAAATTTTAAAACGCCTTTTTTCAAATTGACATGTACCGAAAATAAATCCAAGTGTTTTGTCGGAAAAACTACACAACAACCTGAGAACTTAATTACGTATATAGTAAGCCCAGCACGGTCCGAAATATATTTTTAATGGAAATAAAAATAGATAAAGACATAAGCGGCAGCATAATTATGACATATTACATAATGCGGCACCTCTTGAGATGTGAGGAAAATATTATTAAAACACGAGCGGAACTGCAAACAACCACTTACGGGCCCACTATCATGCTTCTTCATTTAATGGCGGGACTCAGCAAAATGAAGTTGAACCCTAAACAATATTTCCCGGGACCTAGAGTCATAATACACCTAGCCCACAAGAGACCTAAGGCCTGCAAAAGGATAAGCAAGAGCGCCTTGAAATACATGCTTCAAAACCCCAAAATGGCATGGCTTTGGGAGAGGACACGTACCCAAAATACAAAGAAATCTAAAATGAAATCACCTCTAAGAATAATGAAACATAAAACCCACCGCAAGAAGGATAACGATACCAAACAACATAATATGCCTGCACCTGAGCAGATGTTAAGCGGTGGAGCAAGCACCGAAGATAATGCAGTAGATGAAACTAAAATGGCCACGGAATCACTCCTTTCAGAAAAGGGATGGCTAAATGCAACTCATGTTGGTGATGCAATGAAAATACGGGACCCGAGTACCATAGCCCCCATGGACCTTACAGACATGATGCTAAAGATGACAGTGGAGGACCAAAAACTCACACAACTCATTAATAGCAGACTCAAGAAATATGACCACACACAAATAGGCGTGTGTGACAATATACATTGGCGTCTCATAATGATTCTGTCGCAAACGCGTGCACATAGTGGGACAAACACTCAAATTACTGCCAGGAGATGCTGTAACTCCTCAGTCACCAAATAAACCATCAAATGACATATCGATGCTCTGCGGTATGATACAACGTAATATGTATGTGTGCCTGCTCGGCAAAACATTCATCGCTGTCCTCAAATGTCTCAATAAGTCGTCTCGTGGGTGCATTTTCATCTAACTACTAATAGCTTTTCCAATTTAAAATATGTACGAATTCCGAGACGAAGATACTTATTTGCTGAGTGAACGCGAATGCGTGAACAACTTGTAATACAAATAATATGCTCGCGTGCGTATTCCATGCGCGCGCTAATCCGAAGCTAACCGCAACACAGTCCACAATAAGAAAGCAAGTCTTATAAAAGAAACCACTCTTAATTGACGCAAAGTTGGGCATTCAGCCTCCAATATACGGTCTCACTCTGTCCATAATAACATGCAAGCTAATTACGGAACCAAGAAGTGTCCACAACTGTCTTAGGCGCTAATCCAGCCCTCATCCATACTCAAAGAGCAACGCGCATCCGCAACGCGAGTCAACCTGCCACAGTGGGGGACCCAGACTCAGGCGTCTGGGTCCCCACTCTCAAGTGAGTAAAACTACTTCTCTGTATATATACGCTGCGCGTTTGCCCACGAATCCAGTGAGTGGGAAATTGGAAAAGAGCTACTGAAAAGCTCTCCGTTCGGACTCTCTGATATCCTTCCTCTCCACAGATCTGTCTCGTGACCTCCAAACTACCAGTCCCCTGTCCGCGCGTCGCGCTCTCACCTCTGCGCGACCACCACGTGTGTCACATTATCTCACCGCCTCCTACGATCGTGCCCACGTCGTCAGTCGTCATCCAAACATCTGCCACATGCACCATCGGCTGTACTCTGCATTCTGTGTCACATCTGAAACCAACCATAAACTGTCATCAGCAGTCTGCATCGCCAGTGTCACATACGATAATCTGTCATGCGTACGTCACACCTGTGTCACAATGTGTCACCAGCTGGACAAACCCGGCGCGGTACCATGAAAAGCCGGGGTTTGTTACAGCTGTCGCAAACGCGTGCACATGGTGGGACAAACACTCAAATTACTGCCAGGAGATGCTGTAACTCCTCAGTCACCAAATAAACCATCAAATGACATATCGATGCTCTGCGGTATGATACAACGTAATATATATGTGTGCGTGCTCGGCATAACATTCATCGCTGTCCTCAAATGTCTCAATAAGTCGTCTCGTGGGTGCATTTTCATCTAACATCCCTCCTGCCGTGCTGTGAACAAGCTGTACGCGAAGGCCAGCAAGGCATGATGATGAAAATATCTCCTCGATGTGATCCTGCTCGTAGACATGGTCGCCCGATAAGATAGGCTCAAACAATGTGAAGCCCCAGCTCACGACCAAGTCCCAGATGTAAGCATGTACCAGCTCTCCCCCAAGCCTGTGCAACGGTGGTGATCTGACCATATGACGAGTCCACATCGTGTGTTGTGCTCACTGCAGCAGGTGCTGTATCCACCAGCTCTCCGAGCTATACGTCTTCTGCCATAACAAAGTAGCCCCCCAGTACGTACACCTGTACCGTGGTTGCCAAAGTGCGTGTTCTCAAGGCTCGCCAACCATACACTGTGTGCGCCCGCTATCTGTGCAGTGCGCTCAGCAACCGCCAGCTCTCCAAGCTGTACGTCACTGCCATACGTGTTCTCAAGGCTCGCCAACCATCTTCAAACTGGCATTTTACCACACAATCCATCGGACCTGTGCGACTCGCCTGCTCGGACTTGTTATATTCATAAGTGCGTGTTCTCGAGGCTCGCCAACCATCTTCAAACTGGCATTTTGCCACACAATCCGCATCGGACTTGTGCGACTCGCCTGCGCTGCAGCCCATGGCCTGTGACTTCTCATCTAAGATAGTCCCAACGCTACGAACGACTGTACCCAATATCTGCGCTCAAAGCATGAATCAAACGCCCTGGATCCCAGCGTAGCCATCATAATTCCCTGTGTTCTCGAGGCTCGCCAACCTCCTTCTGCTGACGTGTCCCCCAGTATATGCATCCTGCGTACTGTAGCTCAACACGCCAGACCTGACATGTGTGCGCCCGCTATCTGTGCAGTGCGCTCTGATAGGCATCGTGTTGCCACCAGTCCATGCTCAACCACCAATACGTACATCTGTCATACGGCGGCGCAAGTCCGTGTTCTCAAGGCTCGCCAACCATCTTCTGCTGATGTGTCCCCCAGTATATGCATCCTGCGTACTGTAGCTCAGCACACCAGACCTCACATGTGTGCGCCCGCTATCTGTGCAGTGCGCTCACTGACATGATGGGCATCGTGATGCCACCAGTCCGTGCAACCACCGATACGTACATCTGTACAACGGCGGCGCAAGTGCGTGTTCTCAAGGCTCGCTAACCATCTTCTGCTGATGTGTCCCCCAGTATATGCATCCTGCGTACTGTAGCTCAACACACCAGACCTCACATGTGTGCGCCCGCTATCTGTGCAGTGCGCTCTGATGGGCATCGTGATGCCACCAGTCCGTGCTCAACCACCAATACGTACATCTGTCATACGGCGGCGCAAGTGCGTGTTCTCAAGGCTCGCCAACCATCTTCTGCTGATGATAGTGATGAGCTGTCCTCCAGCTCAGTGATAGTGGTGTGCAAGCTCCAAGCCCATGATGATGACGCAACAACCCCAGAGTGCTCCGCCTCTCTCCCACGGCTGCAATGATAATGCGTGGTCTCAAGGCCTGCCATAATGGCGAGCGCGTCCCCAACCTCAGGTGTGCGACGGTGGCGAGCTACCTCCGAGCCCGCGATGAGGGCGTGTCATCCCTCCAACCCTGTAGTAGTGGTGGCGTTCACGACTGTCCCTCCAGCGCTGCACTGTTCCTGCGAGTCCTCCTCGACGGCCTGTGCTCCGGCGCCTGCGTGTACTGTGTGTGCGCGTGAAGGCTACTGCCACCTCATGTCAGCGGAAGTGACGTACTGCCACCGCCCCTCTGAGGTCTACGAAGGTGACGCGCTACTGGTGCTCCCCCCCCCAAGTCTGCGAAGGTGATGTGCAGCTGCTGCCCCCCCCTCAAGTGCTCGTCAGTGATGTCCGACGTCACACTGATGCAAGTGCTCGTCGGTGATGCCCAAACGTCACACCGCTGCAGATGCTCCGCCCAAAGTGCTCGTCGGTGATGCCAGACGTCACACAACTAAGGGTGCTCCTCTCAAAGTGCTCGTCGGTGATGCCAGACGCCACACAGCTACGGGTGCTCCTCTCAAAGTGATAGCTCTGCCAGGTGGTCTGATAAGCCAGCGGCTCCTCCTCTACACGATGTATGCTCCACAAAACGCTCTGCCACGCGTGACTCCTCTGTGAGATCTGCCGTGTGCGTAACTAAGCTGGCCCACTGAATGATCCCACCCATATGTTGTGTCTGTGCACTAGATGTGCCTCTGGGCGTGACGTGTCATGCTCCTGTAGGTGTGGTGTGTCATGTATGACTTACGCCCACCACCCTGGTGTGTGCGCCAACTGTCCGCATCGTGCGCTCACCGTCACAGTGTGCCCCAGTGGTGTCAACCGTGTGTCACCCAGTGTTGCGTGTGTCTCGACTCGCCAGCCGCCAAGTGTGTGCAGGCACATCTCCAAGTGTCTGCTCCAATGCCCGCGTGTCCCCCGGTAGCTGTGTACTGCAGCTCAACCCACCAACCGTCATGTGTTTGCCAATGTGGTGGCAGCCTGCTGCAGCTCCAAGTCTGTGGTGGTGTATCGCACTCTTCATGCTCTGCGCCTCCAATATGTGTGTGCTCCGGCGTCTCACCGAGTGCACCCTCTGTCAAGCGTGTCCCTCAGCCCTGCTGCAACCGCTCCTCCTCTGAGTGTAGTGTGGCGCTGTGCACTCCATGTCAATATATCCACCAAACCTGTATGACGCATCCGCGTCAAGCGTGTGGGTGTCTGATGCGACCGGCTCACCAATACATAGTGTGCGCCTGCCAGCAACTCACGGTGTGCAAGCGTGATGTAAAAGTCCACTACTCTGTGTACCCACCACCCCCAGTGCCTCATCAACGGCGTGTCGTCCCTCCAGCTCTACACTGACCGAGGTGTGCTGTAGCTGTGTATGCCACCAATGCGTTGCGCCACCTCCAAGGTGTGCACCGACAGTGTGCTGTGCCGCCTCCCAGTGTATGGTGATGGCGTACCCCACCTCCAAGTCCTCCTCGATGAACGTCGTGGTGAAGGTGAGCCGCTCCCAACTCTGCGATGGAGGCGTGGTGCCTCTGAGTCAATGATGAAGGTGCGCTGCTCCCAACTCCGTGGTGGAGGCGTCGTGCCTGAGATCTTCGTGATAACGATGAACACGAGAGTCCCTCCAGCTCTGCGACAATGGCCTCCAAGTCAACAGTGATGACAGCAACGCACTGCCCCTCCAGCTCTGGTGCAAACACGAAACACTGCATCTGAACCATGGTGCTCTACGCGTGCGCCTGCGTGAGCTAGTGCTCCTCGCACCGTGCGTGCCCACCAGTGGTGTGTACTGTGTGGCCGTTGCGCGAACTCCCAGCTTCACAAGTCTGTAGTGCTGTGTAATCATCCCCAAGTGTGCGCCAGTCATGCGCTGTGCTACCTCCAAGGTGCGCGCCAACAGTGTGCCGTGCCGCCTCCACATGCGTGATACGATGTGATCCTGGGCTTATCGGCCCAACCTCTGTGTGCGAGTGCTCGTGACCACTGCACTCCATGTGTCTGCCAAAATCCTCTCAAACCAAAGTCCAGGGCTCACAGTCCAACTCCTGTCTGTGTGTGTGTGCGCCTGCCTCACGGTCACTACGCTCCACGAACTGTGTGCGCCTATCTGCCAGTGCACGGTGGTCAACGTCGGCTGCCTCACTGGAAGAACAGGAACTTGTCCACGATGACGCGTGTATGTCCAACACCTGGAAGTCCGTGGTGATAAGCGTCGGCTGCCTCAGTGGCCGCCTCGCTGCAGTGCACGGTGGTCAACGTCGGCTGCCTCAGTGGCCGCCTCGCTGGAAGAAAAGGAACTGGTCCACGATGATGCGTGTCTGTCCAACACCCTGAAGTCCGTGGTGATAAGCGTCGGCTGCCTCGGTGGCCGCCTCGCTGCAGTGCACGGTGGTCAACGTCGGCTGCCTCAGTGGCCGCCTCGCTGGAAGAACAGGAACTGGTCCACGATGATGCGTGTCTGTCCAACACCCTGAAGTCCGCGGTGATAAGCGTCGGCTGCCTCGGTGGCCGCCTCGCTGCAGTGCACGGTGGTCAACGTCGGCTGCCTCAGTGGCCGCCTCGCTGGAAGAAAAGGAACTGGTCCACGATGATGCGTGTCTGTCCAACACCCTGAAGTCCGTGGTGATAAGCGTCGGCTGC
>LGRX02019202.1:0-18210 GCA_001247695.2 Cymbomonas tetramitiformis | reverse complement strand
AGAGCCTGTGCTAGGAGAGTGAGGTTCCCCCAACACTTGAGAGCCTGTGCTAGGAGGACAGCTATGGAGGGGCGCAGGTGCTTCTCGGCACTTACAGCCATCGCGGGTCCTCACGGTGGTCCTTATGGCTGTGAGCCGTTGACTAACTGCGGAACTGTGAAAACCAGGAAATGCTGTTCAAAGATACTTCGCAAGGTTAAGGCGGGGCTTGTGTGACGTGCATACGCCACGTCGACCAAGAAGAGGGTCAAGGCGGGGCTTGTGTGACGTGCATACGCCACGTCGACCAAGAAGAGGGTTGAGGAATGCGAAGAGGTGTCATGAGGGCCGCGAGGTTTGATGGGATGAGCCCCAAACGAAGTGCAGAGTGGGCCTGGAGGGAGGGCGTCTCAGAACAGGTGTTGTGCCCCACGGCGGCGTGCTGGACCAAGCCGGTTCGGAGTGGGGAGTGGTTGGAGCCGCACCAGATAGACGCAGGGCAGATTACACTACTTGGCAATCTCCTGCAGGCGCAGATGCTTCTGCGCACGGCACACCGGCCACTCAAAGGCCGCCACAGCCCAGCAGGCACTGACCAAACAGGCAGAAGTGTCGCAGGACCAAAGGAATCCCTCCCAGTGACAGGGCTCGAGGGCTCCAAGCGCAAGGCACGGTGCGAACCCACGCGCAAGGAAGAAAGTTGCAAGGTCCCCTGCATCCCTGGCTGGTTGCTGTGCCAAAGGCTCCGTGCAATGAGAGCAGGCAGTGGAGAGCTTGATGAGCCGCCTACGTGCGCGGGAAGGCCATCGAATCTCAAAGAGTAGAGCGCAGGAGTTAAGACGATGTGAGGCTCAAAAGGAGGGTCAAAAGGTTACATCAGGGGGCGGGAGTGCATACAAGAGAGGCAGTCGGTATACTGTGACGGGTCGCACCTTGACGGTGATGGGGTAGTACGTACCGCCCTTCACGGTTGCATCATTTGCGGCGAATGCCACCTGAACGGGCGAAGTCCTCGGTCGGAGGAGCGCGACGTAAGCGCGTAAGGGGGTGCATCGAGTACGGGCACCGATATGAATACCCAAGCAGCAAGGACAACGAGAAAAAAGGTAAGTAAGCTCGACTTGCGGGATGCTTCCCGGTGCTGTATCGTACGTGGCGAGTGAAGCACTCCCACGCGAGAGATCCGAGCGGTAGAAATCCTACTGCTCGCATCGCCGGCGAGAAGATCGTGCTGCCTTTGCAGAGTGCTTGCCAAGCGCACCTCACGTCCGTGAACGCGGCCGATGCCCGTCACGATGCCGCCAGCTGCGACATCCTCCTTGCCGTACATGTTGTATCCTGCTAGCTGCGACAACTGCGCCGACCAACATCCCGAAATAACTGAGTCCCTCACGATCGAAGTCCCTTAAGCCTGCACCCGTTCGCTCCTGGTGTCCCACGTTTGGGTAAGTAACGCTCGGTCACAGGAAGTAGGCGATGCCAAGAGCGAGTCGCATTCGGCACAAGGTGAGGATCGCACTTCCAGAAATGGAGATCCCGAATCGATGATGGCATTGATTCGTTCTCGAGGAAGCATTTTCCCCCTTTTGTGATGCCGTTCCACCGCCTTCGCCCCACCTCCTCTGTGGACGCAGTCGAAATTTCGGATGCATCAGCGATTCCTACTTTCTGAAGGGCTGCAGTCCTCAGCAATAGCAACGAGATATGCTGTGAAAGACTCTGGAACAAGCAACAGGCGCAGGCGTCAGTCCCAAGGGGTTCACAGCGAAGAGGAAGGCCAAGGTCCCACAAACAGCCCCGCCCACCTAACAACACCGCCAACGGCCCCGGAAGTCAGCTCACGGCGGTCAACCTGACATCCGCGCGTTCAGCAGTCTTATTAGGTTACTGGATGACACCCTTCGCATGCTTTCCCGAGTGAGCCTTTCAGTCCATTTGTGATGCTTCTGGAGGTAGACAAAATCCGAGGTCGGAACGCACGTATTCACCCTTCTTCTCTTGAGACACCGTTCAAAAAACCTTCAAGCTCAAAGATGTGAGATGCCGCGAAGAGACTCACCAGAAATCCGGTGAAAAAGCCTCCGCCAGAGCTAGATCCGTTTTGGTTCTTATCCGCGCTACTGCAGAAAATTCAAACACGCAGGTTGCAGTAAAATAACAAGACGATATACATGCGAACACATGTTTTTTTGTAGAGAACGTCGAAAAGAATATTCAGCGTTAACTTGGGAAAGGCGATTAATTTGTCAACGAGACACGCGAGTCACCTGTGTGTCACCTCATTTACTTCCACGCTTGCAGGTAATACAGCGATTCATTCAGAATTCGAGTATCATAGTCGGGAGGGAATTATGATGTTAACTACTTCAAGCTGCTTAACCGTTCGGCCATAACGCTCTGCAGCACGGAAGGTGTTAGCTTGAGCGCCAATTCAAATCGCGAAGTGAACAAGTTCGCCAACGTCAACCCAGCGCAGGCAACGACTGACATCTACCTCTTGTCCAACCTGAGGTTCCCAGGTTGGGCGAACATACGATTAACGTTTGTATAATTCTATAGGTTCTAATTCATGATTGGACGAGCTGCAAAAGATTCAGTCTCGCGCATGTCGGATGTCGCTTGAAGTATATAAAACTGAATGGTGTCTCTCTTCATGGACGACACTCATCGGGTTATAATTATTTCCCTCCCCTCCAGTCCCTCACAAGCGTCCCGATCGCTGATCCCTGTGACTTGATTGCGGTTTCGGTCTCGTGCGTCGTCCTCGTGACCTCTTGAATGAGCCCCGGGGCATTCTGAAGCCGGCTCGATGACCCTGCCAGTCATTTTCTGCCAGTCGGATATAAATCAAGCGAAGGTAAGGAAACATAACCAAAAGTACGCATTAATAACCAAAGGTAACCAGAAGTAAGGGAAAACCTATTCCTAGTGGGTGCACCGCCGACGACTGCAGCATTTCGGCGGTTCGGAGTCCCCAAAGGCTCCAGGCCATTTGGCATCGGTGAATTTGCGCTCACTCTTTTCATGGTGGCCACGTTTCTCTTCAGTGCTACGGCGATGCCGACCCTCGTGGTCGGCGGTGGTGTCAGGGGCCTGGTTGAGCCCGGAGCCACCTACGGCTACGGTACGGTTCATCCCGGTGATGTATTGCTGGATTCTCTTTGCCCGCCTGTGGTTACTGCTGGTTCGTCGTTGCCGCCGCAGGATGTGACACAGTTCTTTTCTCAATCGACCTCAGCGGCTTTGCAATCTGATGATTTTGCCACTCCACTCTGGGATCCGCCTGACCCACTTGGGTCTGGTGGTGTCAACAATCATGGTGTCTCATCTCGACTTACTTCGGATGTCTTCCTGCCTTGGGATCCGTCAGCTGAACTCGGCTATGCCGACCGGCTTTACAGTGGCTGAGTCTGCTTATTTCAAACCCTGGAGGTGTGATTAGCCTTAGCCGCAGTGGTGGGTTGTGCCGGGACAAGTCCCCGGGCACCCAGCTAGAAGTATATCTGTTTCCAGTGAAGTGCTGTTTGTTATCTGTTTAGTTAGCTCCGCTTGCCTAGCCCTATTGGCTACAGTCACAGCTCCGGGTGGTGTGCTGGACTTTAGGTTCAGGGTCATTATTATGGGCTCTGATAGCCCCTAGCTAGCCTGACCTGTCTCTGATCGGAACCGTGACTCCGCTAGTAGCTAGGATGACAGTACAGTACTGCTGTACTGTCAGTCATTACTTCGTATTATCCGGGTTTCCGAGATGCATGATAAAAGCACTCGGCCGGACTGTTTCGTGGGAGCTTAGCCAGTTTGTTTTACCGAGCGGAACACCTGTTCTCGCAGCCTAGCTTGGGATCACACCCAACCACATCGGACCCACCTTGTTCTCACGTTTTATTCAACTCACTTTGAATATGCATACAAAGTTTGAGGAGCAGCGAGGTGTGATAAGTTAGAGACTGATTTATCTTTTTGGGTTTATGGCGTCATTGCGACCTCTTGGGGTGTGGAAGTCAAGGGCGAGCTTGCCAACCTTGCTTGGGTTCGAACTCAACCACATCGAAGTCCTCTGTGATAGCGCACGAAACTTTGCACTAAATTTGCTGAGAGTAATATTAGTTCACCATCTTGCGCGCAAGGATTGTCGTCAAGTATGCACGAGAAGTGTCAGGGATATGACCGATGACATATGTGCCATACATACATGTCATACGTGTCATACATGGCATACCATGTCATGTCATGTCATGTCATGTTGACGGGAAAGCTAAAATATATACTGCTGTAATATATTATAAGCTTTCACAGAGAAGAAAGCTGAAGCCGTGAGCTCAGGGTTTCAGATACAGTACTCAAGTGAATATTAGAATACAGATAGTGTTTTAATATTCCTAGCGGTTGGTGATGCTGCAGCAAGTGACACAGCAGAGCGTCACAACACAGTGAGGGGTGACAGCAGAAGGGGGGCAACAATCACCCTTATACAGGGGGTGAAAGTTGCATCCCCCGTGACACCACCTCACCCCGTAGGTGTGAGGTGACCAAATGCAAGTGTTACGCGGGCCTGCAAGACTGTTCGGATCTAAGGGGCCTTTTTCACCCCGACTAGAATGGCCCTGCCGGCGTCATCTTAGAATCTAGCAGGCACATCACACGATCGGACAATTTCTAGGGTTGTACATTCTTTTGCTCATTTTTTTTTTAAAACCGATACCTCTGCGGTGCCACGACCCAACGCGGCTTGGCACGACCAGAGCGGGCGTGGCAATGGACGTGAGGTAAAAAACGCGGCGTGGATCCTCTCCGCACATGATGGCGAAAGTAAAAAGAAGAGTGGATGCGATGGGTGCATTAGCACCACCACACGCCACCACCAGACAACGACCAAGAGGCGCGCAAGGTGGAGGGTAAAGCTGAGGATGCCGCGGGGCGAGCTCGAAGGAGTCAAAGCTCTGGTCGATGGCGAAAGCGATGGACTCGAGTCTGGTGTCTGGTGCATAAGCACCACCAGACACCACCAAACCATAGCCAGTGGCAGAATCCCGTCGATATACTCGGAGAGACTCTAGGGCAGCCCGAATAGCGGTCACGCGCGCACGTTGGTGCGCGTTGGACATGGCCGACAGCAGACTGCAGAATTCTGTGAAATATTAGATAGGGTTCGCAAGCGAAAACCCAACTTTTCGTAAAATCGACAATTTCCAGTGATGGAAAAGTCAAAGTAAGGTGAATTTTGACGGGGAACACGCTGGCGACGCCAAAAATACCGTGCGGTAAGCCAATTTTCGTGCAGAAGGGGTGCTGCTGTTCAGAGAGGCACAACCGCGAATAGATTGTAGTCGGTCTCGCAGCTGGAGATGCTAATGAAGCCGAAGGTGGCGTGATACGGCACGCCCAGATGATTCCCGTAGCCGTAATCTTACGGTAACAGCGGGGCGTTGCTGGAGATGCAAACAAGGGTTCGCTGGAGATGCGGTCGCTGGAGACGCGACGTCGCTGGAGATGCGATGACGAGAGTAAGGACCGAAAAAAAAGAGACCACCGCTTCAAGTGGTGCAGCCCAAACCTGACGGGAAAGCTAAAATATATACTGCTGTAATATATTATAAGCTTTCACAGAGAAGAAAGCTGAAGCCGTGAGCTCAGGGTTTCAGATACAGTACTCAAGTGAATATTAGAATACAGATAGTGTTTTAATATTCCTAGCGGTTGGTGATGCTGCAGCAAGTGACACAGCAGACAGTCACAACACAGTGAGGGGTGACAGCAGAAGGGGGGCAACAGTCACCCTTATACAGGGGGTGAAAGTTGCATCCCCCGTGACATGTCATATGTTATAATGACATACAGTCGTCGAGTATCGTCAGTACGGTCGACTATGACATGTACAGTCATACTATCTGTCATCCACTCACCATGAGTGACTGCTGGAATTGGCACTGTGACATGTTCGTACTGTCACGTGTCATTTCCGGTATGTCATCTTCGGTGACTCTGCTTGTGTCAGTCAAAGTATTTATTCCCGTATGTTATCAATTATCGAGTTCGTTCTATGTCTGCCGGGAGCGTTCTCCCCTTTGCTGTTGCCTAGTTTCTTGCAGGTTATGGGACCACTTTACGCTTGCGTATTGTGATTTTTTAGCGTGAATTTTAGTTCGTATTCGCTCTGTCCTTCTTTTGAGCTTGGCCGTCTTTATCGCGGCTTACGGAATCGGATTCTCGCTTTCGCTTGGACTATCCGGCAGTTTCGGGAATTTACGGCAGAGTGGTATCGGCATTTCTTTTGTTCGCGTTCGCTTTCTTTCACGGATTTTTTTCCGCGATGGCTCTCGAGAATAGTTTGTCCGATGGGGAGCTTCTTGCTCTTTTGTTATCGTGCGACGAGAAATTGGAGAAGGTTTCAGTCTGCAAACGCGCTCAGCTAATTTCCTTGTGCCAAGCCCGAGCTAGAGCGCTCGATCATTTCCGTAGTGCTTCTCAGATTTTACCGCAGCCTCCAGCGTCTTTCGAGCCGATTATTTTGAATCTCATTGTTTCAGGGGACGCAACAGTTGGTGGTGCTGCGTCCGATTCTTCTTTGATTCCGGCCGTGACTTTCTGTGAGAAGGGCGTTGGCGATGGGTCCGCGATTTTGGACACCCGATCTGTTTCGTCACAGATAACGACCACGAGACCCGCAAATGGCTCCTCCAGTACGCGCAGGCTCACACGACAGGCCCCTCCTGTTCGAGTCGAGCGTCATTACTTTCATGCCGTGGGTTCAGCTTCTGGTGTTATCGATTCTGGACAGCATGACATTCACGCAGTGTTTGAGAGTGGTGAGAACGAGGACGAATCGGAGTACCCTCCCGGGTATTACGACGAGTCTGACGACGGTTGTGAGGAGTTTGATGGCCACTTGGCCTCTCCGCAATTTTGCCCTTCACAGTTGGCACAGGCTCCTGCCTTGGGCACAGGTTCCCAAGGGGAGTCTCATGGCGGTGTTTTGGACGTTGCAGCAGCCGATTTTTTCCCGCCAACATTTATTTCAACTGGAAATGCTTCGCTCTCTTCAGGGCACGTTGACGACAACGAGTTCTACCCCTACTCTTCCGACGATCACGATGAGCACGACTCCGGTGGTGCTTGTGAGGACGACGCTGACCCCTCCGATTACGATTCTGGAGACCACCACGACTCTGGGTCTGGTGGTGCTAGCAGCGAATCTTACTGTGGTTATTCTTCTGGATCTTCTTAATTTCTAAACGGACAGGCAGAGCATTCTTTTTCTAATGTTTCGACCACTAGCTGACGCGTTTGTATTATGATGTTTCTTTTCAGGGTATTGACCACTAGCGGGCAGCTGTTATTTCATTTCCGCGAGCCCTCTTCTAGAGATGTGTAATTTGCCCCTGGCCCATATTTTTCCTAAATTCACCTATATTTTTTTTTGAAATTTTTCCAGGAAGCACCTATATTTTTCCTCCCATTTTGAGAAGGCACCTATATTTTTCCTAAATTTTTTTTGCTCTAAAATGAAGAATATGCTCTGACCCTGAAGCTCATGATGGAGATGTTCGAACTCCAAGCTCTCGATCTTCGGAACATACTGGCGCAAGTGCTCAGAGCCAGTCAGCTTGATGTCAGCGCGCTCCAAAAGTGGACGTAAATAATCACCCTTAGATATAGGCACCCCAGCAAATAACAGACTCTCAGTCACACGATACCGGTATAGATGAACCTCTGGTTCCAAGCCGGCAGTCGCCTCGTCGTTGTGCTCCGTAAAGTACTCGGTCAAAACATCGGTGATGTGCGCGTCATCTTGACGCTGCTGAACATACTTGTCCTTGACGAGGGAGTGCTTGGCGCTGGAGACATGGGTCTTCACAGATTGCTTGAGGAGGGACAACTCCTCCTTGCAGCACGAGCAAAATAACTTCCCACCCGAGATGTGCAAACAATGGTTGGGGAACTCCTTCAATCTTTGAGAAGGCTGAATCTTCGGCTCCTTCGTGATGCGGATACCCCCTCCTGCACGCTTTGTGGCTGGGAGCGGGTGCGCTCGTACGCAAGCTCAAGCCTCGTAGGCGCACGCTCATCGTCATGTCGTGTGTCACCCGACGAGAAAGACTGCATATCCAAATGGACTGGGCGGAGAGTTGGAGCTGAGTCTGAATCTGATCCTCCATCGGAAGAAAAATTATCGGCCACGAGCATCTTTTCCTGAGTCCTGAGGTCTTTGGTCTTCCTGGCGTGATCGTGTGAAGGTTTGGAGGCGGAGAAAGAGGTTTAGAGGTTTGAGCAGTCAGATCGCCGATGACAAATCGCAGTTTGGCGGGGTATTCTCAATTTACAGCGCCTATATTTTTCAAAATTTCCCCAGTGTTAAGGGGAAAATGACCGAACGGTGATATCGCTTTTAAATTTTCCCTACGAAGCACCTATATTTTTCAAAATTTTGACATTTTTTTTTGCCAAAATTCTGACCTATATTTTGAATAAAATTTTTGAAAATTCTGGCCAGGCCCAATGTGTAATTCCTCCCAACTGGCCGCGCACAACCAACAGCTAAACCGACAGGCGATTTCTTTTCACGATTCATCTACTTTCGTGAGCAGACAAGCGGCATCTTAGTTGGCTGCTGACCACTAGCCGGCAAAGATTTGACCCGGAAGTCTTTCCAACATGAGATGAGTACCTAGCAGTATTTTATTCGGCATCCTCTGTTCGATTCTATTCACTTGTGATCCTGGCTAGCTACAAGACTTATAACATTCTCATTAGATGTAAGCTCTAGTAGCTAGGGTGGTGACTTTCACAAGTTGTAGAGCCACCTCAGATGAGGTGATGGTGTGCTGGAATTGGCATTGTGACATGTTCGTACTGTCACGTGTCATTTCCGGTATGTCATCTTCGGTGACTCTGCTCGTGTCAGTCAAAGTATTTATTCCCGTATGCTATCAATTATTGAATTCGTTCTATGTCTGCCGGGAGCGTTCTCCCCTTTGCTGTTGCCTAGTTTCTTGCAGTGACATCTGTCATCGAGAGGCTGATCACAGCATCTCGATGATGAAGCAAGACAGATCTTGAAGAACAAACTGTTCTGAAGGGACTCGTCTTCGCTTCAAGCATGAATTGAACACCATGCGGGTATCATATGGCTTATTCGATCAGCCGATACTGTTGTTCGCCCAATGCCTTCGGGTTCACAACCCAATGGTGGTAACGCTTGAGAAGCGTGGGGGCATTGGCGTATATGAGAGAGCATTGAGCTCGAGCAGCAATTCTGGATATCAGACTGCACTCATACCCACCAAACTCTTGCGCGTGCTATTGTCGTTCAATAATAGCCGTGCCATACATATCGCTCGCATAGCGAGCCCTAACAGTGGTATTCTACTCGTCCACGCGACGAACGAGGACACATAAGTGTGCAGTGCAGCAATAGAGATATATTGTATATTGTGTATATAACAGGTTCGCGGTGTTCGCGCATACATACAGGAGAACAACGATCGCACATATACGACCATATATCGAATAACAACATCCGCTGCAGAATCAACAGCGAACGGAGTGCGCGAGAATAATTACCGTCGCGAACGCATTCGCTCGCATAAACATCGTCAGAGTATAACAGCGACAAGGTGTGCTTACTGCATACAGATCGCACACATATGTTGTTATCATTCGCAGGGTTGTACGATATGCGACATACGGACGCGCGAATGATCAAATCGTCATCAGTGTGTATGATCCGTACGCGCGATGGCATTCGTACCATGCGACACATGCCGGCGACAGAGATGTTCACCATTCGCAGCGCATACATCAGCGACAGTGATAATTCGCTATTCGCACTAATTGTTCAGTGCAGCGCACGCATCAAAAATCTCGTTATTGCAAATGGTTTGCAAAAATCGCTCGTCTACGCGCATACGATGATTGAGCTTGTCAGGATATCAAGGTATGGTTTGCCGGAGGTCAACATTAGCATAAAAATTTGAAATTTTTTTATTTGATAAATAGGTTGGCCGAACCTATCTAAACATATTATGCGCTTCGGGGAGTCAAGTGGTTAAGGCATGAAGAAGTTATGGTCGATACCGTTCCGCGATCTCCCATACTTAACCATACTTAAGCACCAACTAAAAACACATATATCTCGAGATCTAGATCTGCAAATTTTTATGCTAATGTTGACCTCCGGCAAACCATACCTTGATATACGCATACACCTATGATTTCATCATGCTCGAGATGACGCGCGATGAGGGTGCATACAGTAATCACTCACCAATAAGAAAGTCCTAAATATGGGGTCAGCCAGCGAATTTCGTCAAGTTGTGACCCCCCCCCCGCCAGCGCCAGCGACCTATGAAATTGCTAAGAATAAGAAATCCCGATTTCGTAGCTCAGCCAGCCAATTTCTTATTCTTATTGCTTAAGGAGGAGGCAGCCAGCTATCATGAAATTGGCACTCAGCGACGGCCACAGTGGTAAAATTTTAGTATGGATCCTGAAAGCCGTGAGCAGGCATGTGATAGTTGATAAGTCACTTTTCGCCGACCAGCCAACGTTTGCACCTCCGTTCGAAAAACTTCAACAGTTGTATGATATTTTTATTGAGATAAATTGTGTATAAGCATCGAAATCCTTGTTAAATCAAGTAAACCCACCAAATAATCCAGCCAAAATTTCTTAACCATTTTTCACTATGATTCAAGCCAGCCAGCCCCTTGATTTCTTATTTTGGCAAATTTCTTAAGAAATTAAAGCTAGCCAGACAAATTTCGTCAAGTTGTGACCCCCAACAATGGTGGTTTCTTATTACTATTATTTCTTATTGGTGAGTGATTCTTGTAATTTATATGCAGCACGTTATTCAATATCTGTGATGCTCGCACATAGCATACAGAGATGATGTTTATTCATTTACTGGCAAATGTACATACAAAGTTTGCAGTCGGACACATAATATGACATCAGATGAATATGGATGCTGTGCAATCATATGTGTGTGTACTATGCAATCATATGTATATGTACTTAGGTGCCCGCATGTTTCCTTTTTTTTGACATGGGGTGTCCATCTTTGGTGTGTTGCATTCATGACATAACCATGGACCAACGGGTCCCATCCATCGACCGGGAGCCAGGGGGCATGCCGGCGGGGTCCCTTACTCATTTACCAGAGACCAACAATTGTTGGGCGATGATCGTCACATCGTATCATCCTTCCATCTTTGCCCCTTTCTCCGGGTTGGGAATATGTATGAGTTTGTGGTATCTTGTCACGGCCCCGCCCTGCTCTTGATTTGCTTTTCACATCCCTTCGGGATGATGATGGGCTGGCTTTTGTTGGCCGATCTCATGCCGTTCGATGTGTACATGCGGCACATCACATATGCATCATATACTATCCATACAGTATATACCAAGTGTATGCAGCAATACCATGCATCACAATACCATGCAGCAATACCATGCAGCACAATGCCATGCAGCAATACCATGCAGCATGATTCCACCATGTTATACATTGACATATGCACACATGTATACAGCCAACTTGATCACGATAACAGTTGGCATGCATAGGCATATATAACAGTGCATCAGATGTTGCATTAAATATCACATAGCATACCTGCTGTGCAAGTTTAAACTATAAACGAACCCACTTGGTATAAGGTGCCGATCATGATCTTAAGACAGTAATTAGCTCAGTATTCCCTGACGTAGGATTTGGGATGGGATACTGTTCTACTGTTGATCAATGAAAGGAATACTCACCAGAGCCATGTGTGAAATATACCAAGCAACTCGTCATTCAAGATGAGATATGCATGATTACATACACTAACCAAGTTGATATATATCATGTTAGCTACATGCTGTTAGTGGTATACAGATCATCTTATGTGATAAATCAATTTGCTTTAGTGTACTAAATCAGCAAGTACCTATACAATACATAAGTCACTGACATCATTATGTATGTTGACAATACACTGACTCACTAAGTGTATATGCTCAAGTATTATATCAACATATGATACATAGATGCCATCCAACAAACACATGTGCGTGTTGGATGTCAAGCGATGGCGATACATATGGGACAGGATCAAACAACCTGCTGAAGGGCTGGATGGAGATATCTCCAGACCCGAAGGCAGTATACAATGCTCAAATAAACAGTTGGTCACTGTTGAGCACTGTCCATGCACGTCCCACACAATCGCTTGAGCAACTTCATTATCTACTTATGCACTATGACAATTGAATCAGAAACCTGATCACAATTCAGTGCATACTTTGTACAGTAAATCAGAAATTCAACATGATATCTGACAAAGTAGATAGTAGAAATACTATGAGCATTTGCTCCAACTACTTAGTATCTGGATGGCAACACCACCCAGAGAACTATCATAGATCCAAAGATATAAAGCAGATCTCCAGCAGACTCACTCGTGAGACTTTGCAATGCGATCGACTGCCAAAGACAGGCGACAGAACCAAGGAGCAATCTCGCCTGAAAAGGTCATCTACGGAGTTGATGGTCCTAAGTAAGTTAAAACTATCTGACAGACATCAGCCAGTGACTATAAGTCATTGTTGATAAAACACACATTATCACCACTTTTTGCATGGTCGTGGGTTTCAATCAGCAAAACCCCACATGTTGACCATCACATATCTTCACGAAAATGCCATGAAAAATATCACGTGTAAAAGTGAGATATGTTACATGAGTTATGTAAGATGCACATAACACACACACACTGTTATATATATATATTTATATATTTATGGCCAAAAACTGTGAAAATGGGTAAAATCCCATTGCGGGAGATTTCAAAATTGAAATTTGGACTCCATTTTTTCACGGAATATTATTTTTTACCTATTAAGGTACCTGAAAAATATTATGTGCACATTCATATCTCATGTAACACCCTATAAATCTTGTGTGTAACACCTAGGAATGTACATAGTGACTGAATGCGTGAAAAACTCACACGCATGATTTCAAAATGAAAATTTGGGTCAATATTTTTTCGCTGATCCAATTATTCAGCTATTGATAAATATGCCCAAAATATTTCAACACTTGTAACACCCTTTAACACCCTGAAAATCACGTGTATGTTATAGGGATGTAACATACCTCCTAAATACCACGTGAGAAACAGTGACATATTAAATGCAGTTTTGCTTTAATTCCTTCAGGAAATGTTCATACTGCTTAAATTTGAGATAATTAGGTGTTACTGATACCATGTAACACCCTAATGTCACTCGTGTAGGTGATAAGGGTCGTTGTAACCCTATACACCCTAAAATGCCACTATATGGCTACTATCCAAATTCATGGTCCTCCCACAAGGACCAACGCGCGATGACTATTATGAGTGCCACATGGATCTTTGAGGCGTATACGTGCTTTTGGCATCATATTTATGAGTCAATTGAATAATTTCCCCTACAGGATCGTCCACGCGTGTGCTAGAGGGGCGTGCTTAAAGGGTGCGCTTTTGATATGTTTTTTATCGAAATCGTCGAAAAAAAGATGGTCCTCCCACAAGGACCATAGTCTTTAAGCGTCCTAGCGGCCAAATATGAAAACTTAGTTGGATAGTCCACACTCTAGTCGCCATCTGAGCTCTCGTTTACCGTGGCGGGTGATCACTCCAGAGTGAAATAAGGATTTTGTGATTTTTTCACTTCTAATTTTCACTTCGCGTCAAGCTAACGAGTGCACATCGCTCACATACTTGCCCATATGGCTTATGTTAAGCTTTCAGAAAATCGTTTTATGGATATAGTTCAAAAGTTTAAGCACCATACGCTCCTATCACACTGTGAATGCACTCTAGCGGGCATCGTGGATAATGGGTCATGTTTGCACCGATTATCCCATTCCGGCTAAAAAACCGACTAAAAAGGTGTACGGTTGTTAATAAGCATTAGAGATGGCCAATATATGCACTCCAACATGACGTATGACCCAAATATGATGGGGACATGTGTATAAGATCGATATGATCGCATGGACGCAGGTGTAGCCTGCACATACTATTCCCAAAAAATTATTGAAGATATCGTATCTTTTTGTGCCTTTTGAATTTTCAAAAAAATGCAATCTGAAAAAGTTGAGGGTGCTTGTCGCAAATGCGAACGCCATGGATATATTGGGTGGATCCAGGCCGGACCAAGCATCGAAGTAATTAATATATGTCCCATTGATACTAAAAATCATTGGGCGCGCCTTCTAGATCCGAACCAATGTCCAATTAAATTCTTGCAACATTGGTCCTTGTGGGAGGACCATAATCGATTATGGTCCTCCCACAAGGACCATGGGATAGTAGCCATATATAATAGTAAACACTCTGTGTTTGGCATTTTGATCATGCTGAAATCAGCACATCCATGACCAATAAATCGGGCAACAACCTAAGAACTGTAGGGCAGCAACCCTAAAACTGTATGAGCTGCTTCCTTTAAAGACTGCGTGCTACATAAATGAGGTATTATGGCACTTGACAACTGCCTGTGGAGTTCACACTTCCTTGAGGGGGGAAGAAGGTGGAACCATATATATATATTACACCTCATTACATAATGTACAGACATAATATATATACAAACATAGATATATATATTCCGATCTGGTGATTTATGATGGATTGCTTTTGATAAAACCACTGCATCCACAAGTAACGTTGAAATCTGTACAACGTTAAACCCACCGTCACTAACAAAGTGTAAACTCGGATGGGAAACTACATCCCAATGACTATAAGTTGACTATTGCTCAGCATTTACATCCTCGAGTAAGTGCGGAATGCTGAACTATATATATAACCTATAACCTGATACCATGCTTAATAGCACATCATTGGATCAGAAGAAGATAGTTATAATATATACAGATATATATATATATACTGTAGCCTAGATGCATATCGTTCTTTCCTTGCATCCGACGAAACCGGGGGCTCCTCAGCTCCCAAATACATTCGTGACCGTCGTAAATAAATATATATACTATTTTCAACGCCCACGATCGACCCGGTGATGTTCATGTTGGAATGACGAGCAGTACAGTAACGCCAGCGCCACCGAGACTCACGACGCAGTCGAGTGACAACAATCACTCCCCGGACTTTTTCACATCCAGTTAGTGAGGCTCTGCGAACGTGAAATCAACGCACGACGCACACCATTCGGTACCCCAAGTGTGTTACGTGCGTCCGATATATATGACAGATCCCGACGATAGACCGGTGACGTGGATATAATCGAAAATTAAAATGATCGAACGAGACCCCACGGACTGAGTCAAATCGAACGCTTTGCTACGGATTAGAAATCTACCGATAATTCAAGCGCAAGCGAAGGAGAAGTCTAAACGACCCTCCTGGACAAACGCGTGTGTGCTTGCTTCACTTGCAAAAGGAAGGCGAAAGGTTCATCGAGCAACAGCTGTTACCGTTCGTGCATAGATATACAGCAGAAATGTGTTTGTGAGCACATTTTTCAAATTCGAAATTTCTCTCATGGTAAGCCAAGCTCAACGTGAAAGAGGAAACAAAATTTTATCCCAAATTGCACCAATCAAAACATTGTTAAAGCGTCGGCGACGAAGTTTGAAGGAATTGTATAACGAAGGTGTGCGTTTAGACAGGTTGCATCCTGAGTTGCGTGGTGCGTACGCTTTGCTTGCGATCCGGCTGATAGAGTTGAGAAATATCGAAGGGGCTAGCATCAAGATACCTCCGACACCAAACCTTCCAGGCGACTCCGGTTTCACTTCGCATGCCAGTCAGGAAGAAACTTAAGCCCCTGCCTGGACAACAAGCCATATCTGCATTTTTTAAGGAAGACAAACGCGTGTGTGCTTGCTTCACTTGCTTGACCCGCGAGTTTAGCCCACTTCCCGAGCAAAGCCAACGGTTTCTTTTACCTACTGGCTCGCCTTCATTCTTTTCCACTCCGCAGCTGCCGAAGGTATTTCCACTCTTGCACTTTTCATGTTGTAGGTCCCTTTTCCCTAACCCACACACAATGCTATACTAGTTTCATTGAGACACTTCTTGCATAACCCCTCATTTTTGGTGCTTTTGTTGCGCAGGCTCGTTCTAATATCTTGGCGCCAACCGCTGCCCCTCCACGTCGCTCAAAACGTTTAAGCACGTCTACACCTTCACCAACTTCGGGTTTGTTACAGTGATCGCCAACCAAAATGGTCAACCACAAATACAAGGGTAACCAATGGGGTGTCCTTGACGACAAAACGTATGAAGCCCTCCGCTCCTTTTGTGAAGAGCAGCGCCAAGCACCCACGCCTCGAAGGTATAACTTCCGCATATCTCCGTATGTACACTATTCTTCCGCAATTTCCCCCTTCCATATCAATTCCGAAGGCCTTACGCACGCTCTTCTATTTCACTCATCGCAGGCTCGTTCCACAATCCCTGTGGGGTGGCGGGCGACTTCGTTCGTGTGACATCACGGTCTTGGAACCAAACCAGGCTCAACAACAAATTGCCAGGGAGGCAGCGGCTAAGGACTGGGCTCTCATGTTCGACTTTTTGCACCAGGTGTGCACCTTTCTACCTATCACGTCAATTGTGACTTTCGGAATTTTGGAATTTGCCATGCCTCCTCATATGGATACTATGGTACCTCATATGGTACCCGCCTTCATTGCTGCGCATTGCAGCATTCAGCACTCCGTTATCTTGCCTTGTGTATCCCCCACGCCCTTTGTGCGTTTGGATGTGCGCACACTTGATAAGTGAATTCTGGAATTTCCTTCCGCACACAGGCGCGTCCTTTGGCCAGACGTAATGCTGCCACCGAGGATGACGCTTCTCCCGACTGGATACTCTTGGTGCCCCCCCACGAGCACGAGTGGGTTATCATGTCCGGCCATCTGCTCTTGGGCTGTCGCCGGCGCGACAACTTGGCATTCACCTTCCGTGCACACCACTTGGGGAACATCCCTCCGAAAGCTATTCTACCTGTCATCCGCTTGTGCCTTCATTGCGCCTTGAGCAACCTCCCACCAGCACCAAAAGTCATTAAGGCCATCCAGACTACCGACACCTACCGTGAGTACTCCATCGATTGTACTCCTTTCAATGAAGGCAACCTAGCTGCGGTCCATGGCATTTGGCGTGAAAGCGGCCTACAAAATGGTTGGCTGGCTGACACAGAGAAGGTATGTCTCCACTCCATTTGTATTTTGCCTACCCACCCTTCACTGTATTACATAGCCCTCCTTGGCGTCCTCCTTGGCGCCCCCGTTGGCGCCCCCCTTGGCGCCCTCCTTGGCGCCCTCTTTGGCGCCCTCTTTGGCGCCCCCGTTGGCGCCCCCCTTGGCGCCTTCCTTGGCGCCCTCCTTGGCGCCCTCCTTGGCGCCCTCCTTGGCGCCCTCCTTGGCGCCCCCGTTGGCGCCCCCCTTGGCGCCCTCCTTGGCGCCCTCTTCGGCGCCCTCCTTGGCGCCCCCCTTGGCGCCCTCCGTGGCGCCCCCCTTGGCGCCCCCCTTGGCGCCCTCCTTGGCGCCCTCCTTGGCGCCCCCCTTGGCGCCCTGTCATTAGCGCTTCTGTCTATAGCGCTTTCAACCCAATAACCGTACACTTTCATGACACTTCTCTTTATGAACCTCGTGCCTGTTCTTTCAGGCCTATGTTGTCGCTCAGTGCCTCCTGACGGCTTGGAGCGGCAAAGACCCACCCACTCACATAAGATGTGATAACAGACGCGCTTTCACCGCTGAAATAATCCAGGTGTGCTTTCTTCCACAGGAAAACCACAACCTCACCCCACCCAACCGTCATTCCGATCGACACCCTTCCATCCATTCCCCTTCCACTCCCATCATAATAAGCCAGCGCTCTCGCCCTCACCCACACACCGGCAGTCCATCCAGCCAGCCAACGCTCCATGGGCTCACACCGGCAGTGCTACCAGTCAGCACTCCCTGGGCACACACCGGCACTTCAGCCAATCAGTGCTCCTTAGGCCCACACACCCGCAGTCCATCCACCTAACCGGTGCTCTATGGGCCCACACCGGCAGTCCACCTAGCTAGCGCTCCCCGGCCCACACCACCGACGCCTTATAAGCATATCTCTCATAGGCGCCCTGCCCATCAACCTGCTCCCAAGGTTGGAGGTCACAACTGGCTCATCAAACTCCAGACGTGTGATCCCATCGCTGCATGCGCCGCTCACGGATGGGATC
>LGRX02019201.1:0-16070 GCA_001247695.2 Cymbomonas tetramitiformis | reverse complement strand
GTGTGCACGGCGACCGGGCGCCATCGAGGCTCTTCGGAGAGGAGATGAGCGCGCCTGGAGCGTCACACCGCACACGCGTGCCCCGGCGACGAGCGCGGAGCGCAGCACCCACGTGAGGGTCGCTGCTGAGGCCCGTGTGGCCGACGCTCCGGGCGAGATGGCGCCCAGCGATGGGACGCTTCGCCACACGCAGACAAGGGGCGCCGCCCTTGTGCTCGTGTCGCTACAGGGTGAGCACGAGAGGTGCTCGCCCGCGCCCTACCCCACGGCGCCATGAGAAAGCGTCCAGGCGTGGACCGCTTTTCTTTTGGGGGGGAAGAGAGCGCGCCGCGGGTGGCACACGATGACCACCGCGAGCGCGCCGAGCGTACCGCCACGAGGCAGCCGGATAGATGGCCGCTGTCTCGGGCCGCGTGACGCGCAGCTGCCCCACCAGGCACGCCATACTCATGGTGCCTAGGGGTGGCGCGCAGCGTGTGCACGGCGACCGGCGCCATCGAGGCTCTTCGGAGAGGAGATGAGCGGGCCTGGGAGCGTCACACCGCACACGCGTGCCCCGGCGACGAGCGCGGAGCGCAGCACCCACGTGAGGGTCGCTGCTGAGGCCTGTGTGGCCGACGCTCCGGGCGAGATGGCGCCCAGCGATGGGACGCCTCGCCACACGCAGACAAGGGGCGCCGCCCTTGTGCTCGTGTCGCTACAGGATGAGCACGAGAGGTGCTCGCCCGCGCCCTTCCCCACGGCGCCAGGAGAAAGCGTCCAGGCGTGGACCGCTTTTCTTTTGGGGGGGAAGAGAGCGTGCCGAGCGCACTGCCACGCTAGCCATTTCTTTGATGGTGAGGTCGTGGCCCAGCCGCTGGCGAGGGGCGCTCTTGGACGCACGCGAATTGAGGACCTGGTGAACCTATGGCATACGGTTGAAGCGGACGACGGGAGTAGACGGAGAACTGAGTTTGTGCGCCTGCACGACGAGCATATGTGACCTCTTGACCGAGGTCCCCTACTTGCAAAGATTTTTGTTCCGTATTATCGACAGCCTTGGTAGCCGATGCGAGTGTTATGACCATCATGATGGCGGGAAATTGAAGACCGAAAGCTGCCTTGATATGAGTAGTGTGCCGCTGTGAGGAGCGCCAGCGATGTGACCTTAGTGGAGCCCTCAAGCTAATCAGATGAGCAAACGCGATGAGCAAAGTAGTAACGTATATGTTCGCGAGGACGCTTCCCACGTGAAGGGGGGGGGAGTTGTGCTAGGACAACATACTGTGTCATGCGCGGATGACTCAGCGGTGTCATACATGCTAGCAGTGCCATACGCGCCTTACGATATTAGCGCCCGAGACCCCTGTTGAGGAAGAGACCCCCCTTAGTGGGAGTACACAGTACTAGTGTACGGTGTAATAAGGTGTCATAGTGAAGCACTGACACCTCATACTGCATGATACTGTAGTAGAAGCATCTGATAGGTTAATGAGACTTGGCCATGCTGACTAGGATTAACTCAGGGAGTTGAGTGAATAAGTAATGGCCAAGGCCAAAGAAACATTTGAGTTTCCAAGAGTAAATACAGCCGACATGGCAAAAGATGTAATCCTAATTCTTATATGCAAGTAATATGCATTGAGTCTGGACATAGATCCTAAGAACCAACATAGTTTGGTTAGCATTAAATAAGATATAGAGCATAATATAGAACCTTGCACTATATCTTATCCACAAGTAGTTTCACAGTGACTGTTAAGTAGAGGGTTTAGTACTGCCTCCTACACCGCTGAATAGGCTGTAACACTGACTTCTCCGAGTTAAGGAGGAAGCCCGCTGCGTCGAGGTCTGCTAAGACCGTAGCCTGCTGCAGAAGAAACACAGCTAGACGAGAACCAGCAATCGAAACACCGAAAAATATGAAGTCATCGAGGTAGTGAATTAACTTCATTCCCTGCTGTCGCCATCTCTTGGCTAGTTCTCTACCGATACGAGTGAACACGTAGGGCGCACACGCTAACCCGAAAGGCAATACAGCGTAACAGTAGAACTTCCCCTGCCACTCAAAAGCTACGTACTGGTGGCTGTCGGGGTGCAATTCCACGTGGTGATACCCCGACGTAAAATCGAAGGACCACATATAGCCATCCGGATCAAGCAAGTCGCGAACCATAGCAAGACCCTCATACTTAAACTTCTGAACGAAAAGGTACGAATCGACATAGCGCCCATTCCAAATCAGGCGCTTCGTAGGCGGAATTCCCGGTCCTAAGTCACGGTATGCAACACTCAGCGGAGAAACCACCGTAGGGCGCGTGGGTCTATGTTGGCAGATACGCACTTTTTCTGCCAACATTTACGCGTAATTTACGTATTTTGGGGTCTCGAACTTTTACGCGTATTGCGTATTAGCACAAGAGACTTGTGGAGGATCCCCCCCCTCCCCGTGAGGCAATGTGACCTTGTGTTTCATTATTTATTTAGGGTTTCGTGACGAGAAGGTCGGTTAGGCGTTCAGCCGCACAATCGGAATGACACATGTCGGTGAGATGTCAATGTGTGATGTGAGAAAATTCACGAAGTGTCACATCAAGTCGTGTCAAGCGTGTCTGGCAATCTGAGGCTGCGGCTGTGTCATACGGGCGTCAAACGTACAATTGAGCCCTTAACACTGAGGGGCATATAGCCTACGTAATTTACGCGTAATTTACGTATTTTGGGGTCTCGAACTTTTACGCGTATTGCGTATCTGCCAACATAGGCGTGGGTACCTCGTATGCCGCGCCTGTGTCAACTAGGCTGGTTACAACCTCAGTGACGAACTCCGCTTCACGAAAAGCAAGAGGTGAATTCGCAAACGCTCTAGCTGGAGGAGGCTCGTCAACCCAGGGAAGAGACACACCAAAGGTAATCCATAGTAGAACTATAGAATTACAAAAAGTACTCCAGAACGAGAGTCTCTTTCGAAGGCGGCCTCGAGGGGAAGGGGCTTTGGGGGACCCCTCCTCGTACTCTCCGCGCTCATCCTCTCCTGCAGCCTCGATCTCTACACCTCTCCCTTGTCCTTGAAATCGCATTTCGCACCCGGCAGCTCGCGACGGGCGGGACCATGGGCTGAAAGGAGTTCATCCAACTTAGCGTGGACAGTAAGGTCGGCTGGTCCAGGGCCGTGGATATGAGCAGCATACTGAGCGCGGACTTGCCTACGCTCCTGCTCCGCCAGAAACAGGGAGAGCCTGTTGTTAAGAGATACCTCCTCGGGCGTGAAGTCGTCTGGCGAAGCGGAAGCTATCTTCTCGAGTAGGCTCTTGCCGGCTTCAGTCGCGCGAAGCTCCTTGATACGTTGGGTCAGGGCGTCGTCAGAGAGGGAAAAATAATTAATATAGAATAAGTTTTCATAAATTTACAATAACCCGTTTTCATCGTTAATTTAGAATAAGTTTTCTTGATGTCATCCGGCTATGACCGGTGGTCCTTTTCACGACTCGTGTTCAAATAATGTGCACACAGGTCAAACGCTCTCGTTCCCGCTGGTGCCATCATGAGGAAGCCTCCAAAAAGCTTTAAGAAGGTTTGTCTCGCTTGTGATAATGGTGGGCGCCGTTGTAATAGACACTCACGGCGTGTCCTGCTTGGAAAAAAGGCCCCTGTACTTCTTCTAGATCCTAAACCCTTTGACTTGCCTTTTACCGCTGCACGCGACCGGCAAGCATCTTTGAAACTTCCGAGTTTCAAAGATGCGTTTTGTATTTTGGGTGCACCCTACTTTTACAAAACGGCCGAGCGCTTCCCGTTTGTGCGGGATATTCACATTTATTCCATGGAATATTTCATATGGATTAACACACATAAGCACGAAGGCATCGGCCACGCATCTTTGAAACTAACGAGTTTCAAAGATGCGTTTTTTGTCATTTGGGTGCGCATACCCAAATAACAAATCAGCCGAGCGCTTCCCGTTGGCGTGGGGTATTCAACGCTTGAATGTTGAATATTCATTGTAATATGAGTTAGCAAGCGAGGTTGCAAAGGCATCGGGACAGAATCTACGAAACTGTCCTATGCCTTTGCCTTTGGGTTTGGGTTCGAACGTGACACCCAAACCCAAAGATGCCAAACAGCCGAGGGCTTCCCGTGCGTCCTAACGCACGAAACTTGGCACGAATACTACCATGGTACATATATTTAAGTTACCAGAAGCTCAAGGCTTCAAGTTACTTGTGCGCGAAACGCGCAATTTATTTCTAAGGCAGATGTTTTGGGTTTGGGTTCGAACGTGACACCCAAACCCAAAGATGCCAAACAGCCGAGGGCTTCCCGTGCGTCCTAGAGCACGAAACTTGGCACGAATACTGCCAAGATACATATATTTAAGTTACCAGAAGCTCAAGGCTTCAAGTTACTTGTGCGCGAAACGCGCAATTATTTCTAAGGCAGATGTTTTGGGTTTGGGTTCGAACGTGACACCCAAACCCAAAGATGCCAAACAGCCGAGGGCTTCCCGTGCGTCCTAGAGCACGAAACTTGGCACACATACTGCCAAGATACATATCTTTCAGTAACTTGAAGCTCAAGGCTTCAAGTTACTTGTGCGCGAAACGCGCAATTATTTCTAAGGCAGATGTTTTGGGTTTGGGTTCGAACGTGACACCCAAACCCAAAGATGCCAAACAGCCGAGGGCTTCCCGTGCGTCCTAGAGCACGAAACTTGGCACACATACTGCAAAGATACATATCTTTCAGTAACTTGAAGCTCAAGGCTTCAAGTTACTTACTTTTTTTCAAGCAGAACACGCCGTGAGTGTCTATTGTGGCAAAGATGGCAAATAATAAAAGTCATTATGCGTAAAGAGTCGTTATTCACGGCCGTGACTTTTAGATTCACGGCCGTGAATCTTTCCGAATGGAACCAAAAACCGTTCGATTTTAATCGAACGGTTTTTGGTTCCATTCGGACATATGGACATCACGGCAAGACAACTCTTCAGTGTAATATTTCGCATGGCATCAGGCATGGGGATAGCTCAACAGGTGACACAGTACAGCGTCAGGGATGCATACACCGGTCATAGCCGGATGACATAAAGAAAACTTATTCTAAATTAACGATGAAAATGGGTTATTCTAACATTATGAAAAAATATTCTAAATTAAATAGCCTACCGTCAGAGAGGGAGTCGTCCATGCTGAAAAATATATAATGACAATGTAAGAAATAAAGAGAAGAAACTCTAATGTTCAATGTGATGTAACTCGAAAACGCGTATACCTGTAGGACAAAACTTACGGGCAACAAACCAGAGGTCAAAGAGTGGAGAGTCTGGGTAGGGAGCCCACTAGTCTGGTGCCCGATTGTCAGCTATACCGATTAATAACTGACAATACAAAATACTGCGATGCAGGAATAGCACTATATCAAAGAATGTCTACACAAGCAAATACACAGGAAACCTTTAACTATGCCGAGTAAGTCAGAATGAGAAGGAACAACAATGCTGAAGAGAAACCCCGAAGGGGAGATATTGCAACGGGAGGGAGGGATGGGACTTACGGGCAACAAACCAGAGGTCAAAGAGTGGAGCCGCCAACTCCGTTGGCGAGCCCTAAATGCTCCGCTCCCACTAACGTAGATAACCGAAGTTATCTACCGTTGATGTGCCCCCTCCTACGTCGGTGACCCCTCACCGTTAGATAACTTTCAGTTTTATGCATCTGTGTTCCGAGCTACCGAGACGCATGCTACGTGTGACACGGCTCTCCGAAGGAGGACAACAGGAGACAAGCCCCCCCACTTTACAACCGGTGGCGGGGTAAATCGGTCTACCCGTGACTAAACACATTCTCGGCACTGTAAAGTTTTTAAAGCATTCGGAGAACCTTCATTTTGGCCTCACGCGAAAAGTACCAGAGCCTCCGGTCTAGTACAGAAAAATAAAAAAATCCTTTAAAAAGTTAAAAAAATCCGTCCGGAGGCTCTGGTCTCAGCCAGAGTAAGTTCAGAGTAAGGAACGACAAATTTTTTTCATTTTCCGTCGATAATTGGCATATGACGGGGTACTTCAACTTGTATGCATACAGTAGATTATTCGCTTGCCAAGAACAACACCCGCACCCGCCACCGAGCCCCGCCACCCGCACCCCACCGTTTGGGCTTCAGCTTGAGGTTGAGAAAACAGTCAGAGCGGAGCAATAAAATAATAATCACGGAAAGGGAAGCTCACCAACAACAAAATCAGGGTAGGGTGTACGGATGAACCGAGAAAGCCCACTCGCATGGATTCACAAAGACCGTCTATGAATGCCTCACCTTACTCAATAAAAATTCAGCTCAAATAATGAGAATATGGCATTCTGTATACTTCTCGGCGCCTCCGGAATCTCCTTGTCAACGATGAGACGAGTCCTCTTCGTGTTGCTTGGCCTGCTTGGAGACGCGGCCTCGTCCGGTGAGGTTGCACAGGGAGGACTCCTCAAGTTGTTGGTTGGAAACATTTGTAATATTTACGATGGAATATTTATAATTGCCTGTATTCATCGTACACCTGGAGCATCAACTCATTCGTGTGAGGCTTCAGTTCACGTTGTGAAGCCATTGCCCACCTGAAACGGAAGCACGAAAGGCACGTCACTGCGAACAAAATGCGGACGCTCTTACTGAACAGAGGGTTTTGATTTTTCAGAGCGGGATTTCCGTGTCACGGGATACAACTACAAGGTGCGTGCTCGCCACATAGTGTGCTTCTGGTGCCGTGCTGTAACGTTCATATAGGCTTGAGCGCTCCGATACCCGCGTGCTACAGGGGCAGTTGGGCGACGGAAGCTATGAAAACAAATATCTGCCAGAACTGGCATGGAATGAGTCAGATGTCATCCTCGCCTCCGCCGGTGGATACCACACGCTCTTCCTGACAGCTGGTGCGCGAACAACCCTCCGCGCTTGCCTTTTCTCCATGCATGCCAATGCATGTTGAGGGAAATAAAACGAACACACCGCGGCTGTATGCCCTAAAACTTCGCAAGTCCTTTCGCCATTAGAAAGCCAAACCCTCACAAGACTTTTGCGGTGGCGCGCTTCTCCCCCTGCTCCTCTGCTGTGCATACATGAGGATATTGCCACCAAGGAGTTGCAAGGCGCAGGCCATACGCCTTCACGGGGAGAAGGCAACGTCTTTGATGTGACATATTCTGCGTGATATGTAGAATATCTCGAGATCCTCAGCCATCTTTCCAACACTTCAGATTCTCTCAGACTACCTGCAGACAACGCCGGATGCACTGAGCCTGCGTGTGCCGATAAACACCAAATGAAACCTATTTTCATGAAGGCGGAGCTGTCAAAATTTCCCACAATGCCGTGGCTGCCCTCTCGCAATGTTGCCTGGATGTTATGACAACACACAGGGCCTTGCTTTTTCAGCCTGGACATGCAAGTTGTCCCAACTCGTCCTGCGCATGCAAATTTAAATCTTCCCGAACCACCCCAGGCAAACCGAAGTCCCGAATCCTTCCTGCGTGCTGAATGCTGTGAACGTGGTGGGTTCGTGTGAAGGTTTTGGACTATACGCGACGGGGGGAAATTCTTTCGGTCAACTGGGTATCGGGAGCTTGAACACCTTAAACACTTCAAGCCCGCAACTGATCTCGAACCATCTCTTCGTCGGAGCCCTCGCTGCGGGAGCGTACAACTCGTTCATCATAACCACAGGCACTTCCCCGCTTTTTCTCTCGTCATCCACTGCTGTTTTTTTTTTTCTCCTCCTCCTGGTAGATGTGCCTGGTAGATTGCCGCAGCACGTGTTCGGTCGCACATCGTTTGGCTTGCTGTGCATCGTGAGCTGTGATGCAGTAGGTGCACACTTGACCCTCGCTCCGTAGACAACCCCATTTTCTCTCTGGTCCAAAGCTCAAAAGGCTGAGGCTACACATTCAAGTCGCTCGCACCAGAACTCCTCATGTCGCTTCTTGCAAGAGGCCATGTGCGCATCCTTGACGCGAGCGAGTTCAACCTGGATTCTGCCAGTATCGCACGGTTCCCTCTTGAGTGAACTCGGTTTCTTCGACTCCGGATCGCCTCTAACGGCGGTGTAGAGTCCGCCCCTTCTGCCACCGAGTGACCCTGAAGAGGCACTAGGTGTCGAGTAAGCCACCTCAATCTCAAGTGACTCACTTACTGCTCCCAGAAACGCACCTTGCGGCCGGCAGGGATACCTGTGACTCGCTCTGTTTGCGGCACCCGGCAGGCGGCAAGGCTTACGCCTGGGGTCGCAACGACTTCGGCCAGCTGGGAGATGGAACGACAATTGATAGGCTGAGCATGGTGTTGGTGGCGGAGAATGTGGCGGAAGTCGCGCCCGGCGACTATTTCACCCTCTTCCGCATGTCAGGTGAGGTCTGCGCGGTCGACCACGCGAGCTTCCCTGAGGCGAACAGCGCACCTCGTCTGACTCAGTGTGCAAGGCGAAGAGCTTCCCTGAGGCGAACAGCGCACCTCGTCTGACTCAGTGTGCAAGGCGAAGAGCTTCCCTGAGGCGAACAGCGCACCTCGTCTGACTCAGTGTGCAAGGCGAAGAGCTTCCCTGAGGCGAACAGCGCACCTCGTCTGACTCAGTGTGCAAGGCGAAGAGCTTCCACCGTCAACCAGACTCCCTCCACCAGATGCCTCCGAGTACGTACGTGCTGCCCACTTGATGCAGTGAGTGGAACACCTCGCTTTGATTGGATGGGAGAGGGCTGTGCCAGGCAATCTGGAGGTGTACGGGGTGGGGCGGAACTACTACGGGCAGCTTGGTGACGGGAGCAAGTCGGACCACACAAGCTTGACGAGAGTGCTGACGGAGGGACACTCCATCGTGCAAGTGGTCGCGGGAAGTGCTCATGCACTGCTCCTCACGTCGGCCCACAGAGTGCTTGCTTTTGGACGCAACGACTACGGCCAACTCGGGGACGGCACCAACGACGATGTCGCCACGCCGAAACAGGTGCTTGCGCCGCCGCGGGTTGCAACTGGCGACCCTCGCGCCCCAGTATCAGCAATTCCTCTTAAGACTGAGCTCCCTCACGCCTTTCGGTGAGGCTATTTGCCACCTGACGTTTTTGCCACCGACTTTCCTCGGCGGCCGCTTGGAGTCACCGATTGTGCCGTGCTTGCGCCGCTCGCCAACTTAACGCAAGCCCAGTTTGAAGTGAAGCACACCGCGGCGGTAAGTAAAAAAGGATGTGCTGGTGTGGGCGCAGGTAATGGTCGAGCACAACGTCACAGAGGTGTGCGCCGGGGCCAAGCACTCACTGTTCCGAACGGGGGTCCTAGAGGGGGACCTATGGCTCCCTCAGGCCACCTACGCTGTCGGTGCAGATAACTTTGGGCAGCTCGGTTTGGACCGAACGGGCCAAGTGGAAGGCCCTAGAGGGAACATGTACCCTAGCCATACAGTGCCCGTCGCAAGTATGACGGACCAGGTGCGGCAAGTGGGCCCTCGAAGTGACACGTTGTCGTGAACTTGGTGACCAGGTGCATCCGGGACAGCTGTTCCTGATTTCTCGAATCCATTTTGTCCGTTGTGAACAACATGCGTGGTTTGTTTTATACAATACATAGACCAATTATTGCCTGTTTCAGCAAGTTGAAAGCTACACCGTCTACATGTCCCACCATATTGCTCGACTGATCCCAAAGTTTAGTGTCCTGTCCTACCACGGTGTGCTTCCGAGAGCACTCCCCCTTTGAGCAAAAGCAAGTGGACGCGATGCGTCAACAAGTGACATCCAAGCAGGCAAAAACGTTATTCAAGGAGTTGGATAAATGGGCTCCTTGCAGGAATAACTGTATGCGTGTATCCCTGTCCACGCATCGCATCGCATTGGCGACGATCGGTCACATCGTATCATCTTTCCATGCTGCTTTGCATTTGGGTTGGGAATATGTATGCGTTTGTGGTATCTTGTCACGGCCCCGCCCTGCTCTTGATTTGCTTTTCACATCCACTGGGATGATGATGGGCTGGCTTTTGTTGGCCGATCTCATGCCGTTCAGTGTATCCCTGTCCACCACGTTTGCGTCTTGGGAGTGGTGAGGCAATTCGGCAACGCTTGAGGTGGCTTGGAGGTGGCGAAAGTGGCCAAGATGGCTGAGTGTGTGCCTGTGTGGTGGCTGGGTGGAGCAGGTTGTGGTTGGGCTTCGTGCCGGACAGTTTCACTCAGCCTTTCTCACTGAAGGCAATAAGGTGTTTATGAGCGGTGCAAACACAGAAGGTGCCCTTGGGGATGGTGGCAGTACCTCACAGGGCACTCCGGTTCAGGTGCTGAGTGACCCAGGGTACAATGTGACGGAGGTGAGCGCAGGCACAAGCCATACCATTTTTGTCACTGCGGGATTTTTGCCACCTTCCCCTCCACCACCTCTCAATCCGCCCCCACCCACTCCACCACCCTTTCCGCCTCCATCTCCCCCGCCTCCCACCTACCTCCCACTCCCCACCTCACCACTCCCCCCGGCCGCCACACCCCCACCTGTCCCAAAAACCCAGTCCCACAAACCTCCCTCACCCGTCCCCCACACCTCCACTACCTCCACCGCCGCCATGCCCCCCCATCACCACCTCCACCTCCATCTCCGCCCAATCCACCGGTGAAACTTTACCCCTAGACCAGGCCTCCACTCCGTCACCACCACCACCACGGCCAAGACCACCACCACGACCTCCACCTCCATCTCCACCACCACCTAGTCCTCCGCCATTTTGGCCACCATATTATGAGTGGACATATCCTCCATACCCGCCTCTGTTATTTGATGCTCGCTTGCTCTCACCGTCGCCACCTCCACCAACTCCGGAGAAATCAGCAGCAGCGATGAGTTGTATATTTATTGGCTACCTGATGCCCGTGTTGTTCCTCACGCTATGTGCCCTGGAGTCAATGATTTCGTAGTGAGTGCACTGCATGTGTCATCGAAAGGGCCACAACGGCTCGCATGCTTGTGTGCGCGTTTTGATTAGAGCAACTTGACAAGTCATTTCCATAGGTCACTGTACATACTTAGGTAGATATTCGAGAGAAATGCCTGCCTTTGACGGATGTTTCTAGTTCCAATGAAGCCAACTGATGTACATATAGTACATGCGAAGGATTGCATGCATGAAAGCTCTCAGAAGGAGTTCTCCGCCTCGAATGGTCAATTAATAATGATTTGGTGTATACATCCTGGGAGGAGGCAACGGTCACCAGATTGTACATGTTGCTCGTGTTTGTAAATCATGAGCTGTGAAGGTAAAATGAATGGTTGTCGTCACTCAAGATATACATGCATCCTAATTTATGCTCCAGCGACCTGTGCGCTCAAAGGTGCTGGTGTGGCTCGTGTCAATAGCTCCTCCAAGGACATTGACGCATATACAATTCGCTCACGATTCCAAGTGTAAGTGAGGTGGAAACCCAGATTAGTGTGCCTGCACCAACGGAAAAGTATAATCAATCTATGAAACTGATAGAATTTCTGATTGTATGGGATAATTTGTAAGTATGCAGGTGTGTTATGTACGTCTCTACTCACTGATATAGGAGGCACTAGAAAGACATTTTCAGCTTTCTGAAACCTCATAAAATGAACAGCATGCAACGGTGGGATTGATGAGCACCGCCGTTATCAGGTATAAAAATCGAGCCACAGTCAAAATCTCTCAATTGGCTGTGGCCGGTCCATAGCCATGATGGGAACACTGTTGTTACATGCGTGGTTTCCGAAAAACTTGGCATTAGTAAAGTGCAATAAGGCGCAGCCCACTAAAGTACTCGATTGACCCCAGACCAAATGTACCTAACAAACTCTCGTGGGGCATAACGCACAGCCCCGCACAGGCCTTTACTTCTGGTGTGAGGCAAACCCAGTAGCATACCCCAGAAGGCACGTGTTGTTCCGTGGGACACGTGCACTGATCACATCACTAAGAAATGCAGCTTGCTTCAATGGATTCCAATGCAATTGGCACGGCACAGATTGAATGTTGCAGCTCATATGCCAAACCACTCACCATGGCACAATGGCTGGGTAACTGTACTCCCCGGGGCTTGTCTCGATGTCGAAATGCTTGGTCCTGCATCCCCAGGTTTGAAAACCATGTGATTACAGCAATCCTGGGAGACACCATTCATATCACATCAATGCATATACCGCTTACAGCGGTGCGCTTATATAAGTAGAAAACATCGGTGATATCAATAGCATCCACAATATCTGCAGTTAATAGCGCATAACTGAATGGATCCGACAGTAAGGCATTGCCCTTCTGCCTTGAGCCACCGTGCAACCTCAATATTTCCGCTTGTATCAGCCCTAATAATATCGTATATCTTTTGGGCATCGATGTATGAGTGGTTTCTGTGCATGGGCAATCTTGGTAAAGTACATGCTAACTTTACACCTGCAGTGATACAAAATTGCTTGCAGTCCGTCTCATGCTGCCTGGAATGGAGAATAAGAGTATTTCATTGGCAGTTGGCAGATGGCAGTGAGATGAGCACTGATATCCATCATACGTGCTTATCTGCTTATGTTGATCATGTAAACACCCGTGTTCAATGTAAGCAAAACCACTTGTATATCCGTTGCAATGTAAGTGTGATTTACATTGTGATATCAATGCCGAGCCGCTTATTTAAACAGGTCACTTATATAAGCCCCAGCCTTGAAAACTATCCCCCGTCAAACTCGCCTCATCCTCCCATCTAGCAGCAAAATATGCATTAGGCATGATGTCAACAAACGCTGGGACAACATGCCGCCAGCAGACATCGGTCAGCTATTAAGCAATGGGAAACAGACAACCGAAACAGACACATCGGCCCATGTTATCAAGGGAGATCACATAATTCCAATGATAGCCAACGAGAACAAAGATCGCAACACAAACTGGTGTTGATACTACACACACCAATTTTGGCCGTTGTCGTCGGAGACGGAGAGGCGCAACGGATAACGGCTAACCCAGTTGCCCGCGGTTGGGTTGTATGCCAATACCAGCGTCTTACCCAGGAGCACCTGCTTGCCCCCCACAAGAGGACTTGTCAAAGAATGCGGACAGTCACATATGCAGATGTTTGGCTGCGAAGCTAAAAAAATGAAAACAAAGTACGTTTTTACCAACGCTGCCTCGAAAGCAAATCGGGGACAACCAATTGGATCGCATGCTCCTGGTCTCATCAACACACCAGCGAGGAGAGGACCTCACCACATCGAGCCCTGAGTTATTGTTAGGAAGCTTTGTGCGCTTTGCGGGGCCCCATGTTGCCCCCCCATCAGCCTGAAACAATCCAAGAAACCCTAGCATTTATGTGCATCGACCGTGCCGAAGGCCAGGCCTTGCTCAGCGAATTTGTATAATCGCGTGCCTGGCGCGCGCACTGATAAACACAACATGCACACATGGCCAATCACTGAGCCCGCCTGGCGAGCACACCAATGAACGCAAAGCACACACGCGGCCAAACGTTGCGCCTGCCTAGCGAGCACGCAAATGAACACAATGTGCACACGCGGCCAAACGTTGCGCCTGCCTAGCGAGCACGCAGATGAACACAATGTGCACACGCGCCCAACCAATGCACATTTTCTTCAAAATCAAATGACAGTCGAAATGCCTCCCTGAAAACCAGCAAAACCGAAGTAGCACTGCAGCTGCATGTGCAAGCTGCGTGTCTCAAGCTCGTTGAAAAATGCAAGGTATATATATATATTTAAATACACTCCGGCTTGCTACACAGCACTGGCAAGTACCAAGTGACAAAGGCATCCTTATAGTTAACGGACCGCGGTTTGCATACATACGCGGCACTGCACCCGGCGCGAACGGGGCATACAAGGCTGCAATAGCGATTTATGGACGCAATCGTATGGCACTGAAAAGAATACATGCGCAGAAAATTGCAAGGTTTATCAAGCGCATAGATATCGAACGGTTGTGAGGGGAAACCGCCTGGTTGTGGGGCGTACGGAATCAGC
Organism: Cymbomonas tetramitiformis; assembly: GCA_001247695.2. Lineage (NCBI taxonomy): Eukaryota > Viridiplantae > Chlorophyta > Pyramimonadophyceae > Pyramimonadales > Pyramimonadaceae > Cymbomonas > Cymbomonas tetramitiformis. Next base: position 2,095 of record LGRX02019201.1, on the reverse strand, counting down.
ACGATAGATGGCCCCAGCGTCACTTCGTATCAGCATGTGTACCTATCGCATGCTCCTCACCGAGTAACACGATCATGTGCAGCAAAGTGTGAGGATGTGTGGCCTAGCTTGCTGTCATTTTAGTGTAATGTGTTCGCAATTCATCAACGGTCACGAATAAACAAAACCTATCGAATGCCGCATCACCGGCTAAGGCCCTGGTTGAACTTTCAATTTTGATACTGAAACCAGTTGATGTGCATCCCACAGTTGTGTGCCACGTTGCACAACACCTTATCAATCACCTACATAACACAGCGTGCCATGGCCACCCAGAGTGCCTCACTGATCATCGTCGCAAAATGTTCATCTCACAGACAGTGAAATTTGTGAGGGGCACTCCTTGGACAACTCCCGCGCCGTGGGGGCTCTACTTACGACGACACTCGCGATTATATATTGGGTCTTGGCACTATTCCTTTATCAAGGACAAGCAAAACGGAAGCCATGCTCTGTCATCTATCCGTCAAGGTACGCATCGATGATAGTAAGCCCTACACGCTTCCGTGCAAGCTATAGCAAGCAAGACTTTGTCAGACCAAGCATCATGCCGACTGTTACCCAAGGCGATGGCGTGTCTATCACAACTGATCAAGATCACATATGAAATAGCAGCCATCAGATCAGATGGGCCACAGATAAGGTCATGAGAAACCATATGATCATATTCGACAAACCATATCTCAGTTATATCAGATAAGGTTGCAGGGTTTGGTAAATGGGACCCTATGTAAGGTTCTGTCAGCACCGATCTAAACATTTGTTCCGCATCAGTTGGGGAAATGTAATGCGATTCATTATAAACATGAAAATCCATACTGCAGGAAAGCCTGGTCAAGTCTTTCCCCATGGATCACACCTACCGCGCAGTATGGGGACATCCATGAAAACAAACCCAGCACCTTTCAACATACAAGCCAGGAAGGCGAGGATTGTGCGCTTGCACCTGTTGGTCATCACCAGGAGAGGCCCATAACGTCGGCTGAATGACGCCCGCCTCGTCCACAACATCCACATTTTCCGCGCGCTGCGGTGAATTCCCTCTCGCCCGCTGGCAATCATATCACTTAGCCGATGGACGGCACCTTTCATCGACTTGGCACGAGTTTGGCAACATCGCCGTACTCTCAGCCCAAATGAGTAGATTGCAAGGGATAGTCAATTTGGATTTCACTGATGTCCGACTGTTACACTTGGGACGACGCGACTCGTGAGACTTGCTGCACTCAAAAGAATACATCGCTCCTGTAACTTCAGTGATAACATTGGGCTCGAAATGTCCCGTTGGGTGCATAGCCTCTATGACAAATGCCGCACCTGCCATGTGCGCCCATTATCCGTCGATCTGTCCGTGAATGCATTCCACGTACCCTCCTGTTCAGCCCCCTCCTCCTTGCCTCCTCTGCTGACAGAAAAGCGTCGGCTCGCGGCGCCAGTAGTTGCCCATCGCAAGTGCCCGCAAGCTCTTGGCAAGCATCGGCCATGTGTGTGTTGTGGCCACGCGGCAGCTGTGGAGGAGTCGGCCGGGAATCTCTGAAAGATACCTCTGTGCTTGCTCCAGCCAAGATTTCGCCACGTGGCATCACCAATGGCTTGTTCTTCACGCAGCCCCGCCCGCCTTCGTCCCCCTTTACCTGGATGTAAGGCATGTCCGCCCCGTCCTACCATAAGGATACCATAAGGATCCGTCCTTGTGGAGAGCCAATCACCTTAATTCTCCTTGCATGTGATAGGCCAGCTTCGCGCTCAAACCTCTGACCTGAAGGAGAAGTCATGTCACCACTCACTGCACATGAAGGGTCGATCCCATCCGTCGCCATCACACTTCATGGGAAGAGTTGATCCCGTATAACTTCCGCGTATCCATCGTAATCACATACACGATTCACGGTCAGTTGCATCCATCGCTATGTCGCGCCACGTGAACGACGAAGCATATCCACTATCGTCCCAATCGACATAAAATGATAATCGCACACCTCCTCATTTCTCTCGAAGGGTCAATCAAATTGATACTCGTTGGATCTCATGGGAGGCCTTAATGATTTGTATATTC
>LGRX02019197.1:0-11677 GCA_001247695.2 Cymbomonas tetramitiformis | reverse complement strand
CCCCCCCGGCCCCAGGGTTGGGCGTGTCTATAGTTGTGACAAGTTTTCACCATTTGTTAGGGTGCTGCTTTCAAGGAGCACTTCGTTCCTGCAGATCGACGCGCCCACTTGCAAAAGTGTGGAGCTCTCTCGAGGAATTAGAAGACGCGCCTAGCAGTTTTCGTTTCTTTTTGGGTAGCCTTTAAGGAGCACTTTTAGTCTGCAGATCGAGCGCCCCCTTGAAGATTAAGGGCGGAGCTCTCTCGAGGAACTAGAAGGAGCGCCCAACGCATAGGACTCTATTTTTTCTATCTAAGCATGACGACTAGATTGTATTTCTTAAGGTAGTAATGCTTGCAATTTATCCTAGAAGGGTCTAAGGGAATGTATGTGTGCTTCCTGTGTAAGGTGTCGAGGTAAAGATGAGCTTGCAGCGAAGGACATGAAGTGGAAGGTAAGTGTCCGCCGGCATTTAAGTTTCTAATAAGCACATATGGCTTGCATGACCAAGCATAAGTTTCTAATCGAGCATAAGTTAAAATTCCAGTTGAGCTTAAGTTTGAAGCCCCTCGGAAGAAAAGTGCATAGCATATTCGCATAAACCCCCATGACCCTAGTGCAGAGCATATGGAGGGCCCTTTCAGCCACGCACCAGGCAGAGGGTGCAAAGTTTTTCAGTTATGCTTGTTCGCGCCAAACCCTTGTGTGCATATGCCATCCTGAGCAATATCTGTGCTACTTAGATAATACAAAGAAGCGGAATCAAAGCCCGCGTTGTGAAAAGAAAACACGTGCATAAATAATGGTTAGGAACACAAGCGGAATCATACCCCGCTAGGGAAGATACCAATGGGCATAATGGAAGTAATGTATGGATGGGTCATGCACTTCTCGCGGCGACACTCCATAGGATTTCTGCCGAAATAGCATCCGAACGCGTGCGAATCATGGAAAATGGATCGGACTATCGTTTTCCTGGACATCGAATTGTGTTTAGGCACATATATATATCATAGTTGTATGTTATATATATCAATATTGAAATTAATTTCTCACTTGTCGCCAAATCATAGGGTTATTAGTTTGTTCGTAAAAATCGACATGTTCAGTCGATGGAGCTGCAAATGCGCGCACTATATGAAGTGACATATTAGAACATTTTGACATATCGAACGCGGCATTCCGATCATTTTGGACTTGAAACTGAAATTAATTTTTCACTTGTCGCCAAAGCCGCATAGGGTTATTTATTTGTTCGTAACGAGTCGACATGCTCTATCGATGGGGCTGCAAATGCGCGCACTATATGAGGTGATATATAAGAACATTTTGACATATCGAACGCAACATCCCGATCATTTTGGACTTGAAACTGAAATTAATTTCATCATAGCGGGTTATTAATTTGTTCGTAAAAGTCGCGCATGCTCAGTCGATGGGGCTACAAATGCGCGCACTATATGAGATGATACATGGGAATATTTTGACATATCGAACGCAGCATCCCGATCATTTTGGACTTGAAGGTTACGCCGAAATGTGATATTGTGCGCTCTGCGGGCACCCGCAAGCGCGGAACTGTTTAACAGATGACGTTACAACTACAAACCCAAACTGACCGGATTCATGTGTTTGATATTTGAAAATGTTAGGTCTGATAGGCTGAGATTGTACATCCGGTCATAACACGAATGGATAAGTATTGCGAAAGTTACGCCCAAATACGGCTGGTAGGATTTCCTTAAGTGTGCAGTCAGGGTTTCGGGGGTTTAAGGCCTAAAATCCTAAATATCGGCCTGAAATTGCGCAACAAAAATAGATATTGCGGTATGAATGGCCTAAGGGAGTACAATTTAATTGTGCGTGTACCTTGCTATTTTTTCCTGGTTTCTTGCCCAACAGGTGGGCGCTTTTACGGTAGGGGCTAAAAGCGCCCACTCGCCAGTTCTGGCCAGTACTGTACTTCGCCTGAGCTGAGCTGGGGCGCCGCGCGTCAGAATCTGCTCGCCGCGCCGCGCGGCGCGGTATGACATCACGCGTATCATCGATCATTTCTGATATAAAATATCCAGAATTATAGATTATAAACGACGCGTGACGCGATCTGTGTCACATAGGAACACGAACACGTTATTCCAATCGAATGTTGTCCACGTAGACGATACAGTACACTGTACTCATACTCGGATACTCAGACTGTGACATTCACTGTTGACTCGCGATACGAATTTCAGGAACCCTGGGAATTCTTTAAAGCAGACTGACGGGCGGGTGAACAATATGCATGCACTGCAGCGGGTTTTCTCACCCGTCAGTCTTCTTTTTGTTTCCGTGCTGTTATTTCAAACGTTCGTTTTAAATACTGATCACACACGCCGTGTATTCACAGGTTGGGTTCGCTGGAGTCTGCTAACGGCGAACGGTCCAAACCTCGCAAGGTATTTTTTTACAATTTAGGCACCCCCTTTTGCCTCCTGGAACTCCTGGACGGGATTTCAATTTGTTGCACAAATTGCACACAGTAGACTTTTTGGAACTGATTTGCGCTTGAGAAATGCTTCACGGATCTGTGGTGAGGGGGAAATATTCCCACTGCACAGACTGTCATATTTCTCTGGTTGGAAAGTCTTTCACTGACCGAACGTTTGCTTGTGTGTGTTTCAGGTATGGCTGTTATCATATCAATGTGGAAAGGAGTGGGACGCGAAATGCCATGTTTGTTTCATTAGATGAATTAGCCTAGACCCTGCTTTGAAAAACGTTGACCTCTGCTACAGTTGATAGATGCAGGCGTAAACTAGTATTTTTGTAAACTTTTAATTCTGTTTGCGCAATTCTTTTAGTATTTTATCGGCGCACTTCGTTTGTCTTGCTGTAGAGTCCGATGCTTGTACACGCGCATTCGTTAAGTTTAGGGCCACGCACGCAGCGTATCTCGTTCATAACTCGGAGTGCTGCGAAGTAACGCATGCACGCTTGCTGTGGACTAGCACATCGAGGCAGCTACACTCAGCCGTGAAATACATCTACTGCTGAGTGGTACTGTACTTACGTTCGCACATCGAAAGCACACAGCAGCGCGTCATGTGATACATATATAATGCAAATATATTACATATACATGCGCGATGCATACTACCTGCAACTATTCCGGATCCACAAATATACAGCATACTTACACGATATGTAGTATGCTGCATACTTACGGATCCACAAATATGCAGCATACTTACGAGATATGCAGTATACCGCATACTTACGGGTGTCGCAACCATAATGCGAATAAATACGGGGGGTGCATAAATTCCGGAGATTTGCTGTATGTACCTTTTATGCAGGAGTTTTACACAAGGTGTATACACCCGTAATTATGCGGGTGCTGCAAGCATAATGCGCATATATGCGGAACCCATCTCAAAGCCGAATTTCTACGTAAGTTATGCAAGGCAAAAAAACCCGGATGCACGTTTCACAACGTCAATGTCTCAAGACGATTGCAAAACGGCATTGCCGCGTGTTTTATCAGCAGCAGCGAGTGCGACATGCGCTGACTGCGGGGTGCTCTTGTAGCGAGCACCCACGTTCCTAGCAAAAATTGAATCTAGGCGCATTCTAGCGCCCATGGCCGGTGTTCCAACTGAGGATGAAGTCATCAGAATAAATTCCTATAGGAGGGGGGTTGGGGAAAAGGCGAGTGTCAAATTGTAAGGTGGCGGGCGACCGTAATGCAGTTGCGGAGTGAGGAGAAGAAGGGGTCGAACGAAATCAACGAAGTCGAATACGCGGCGGCCAAGGAGTTGTTGACAGGGGTGATCAAGCCCAGTCTAAAACAAAATCCAACGCGGACACCCGAAGAAGTTGTCGAAAATCCCAACTCGCAATCTCACCGCAACATGGTGCAAACCGCGCGCCCTAAAGTGGCCAATTCAACACCTCGCGAGGCCCCAACGCCCCGCCAAGCGGAAAAGCTTAGCCAATCATGGCAAAGTCAGCAGTGATAAAAGCGGGGTAATACCCCATAACCTGTGAGATATAATATACCGTATTATATCGGGGTGGTCACTGAATCGGTTTCATACAAGTGTAAAAATTGATTATAAGAGATAAACGAATATAAGGTGTCTGTGACCTAGGGATCTGTCACCTAGTACTGTACGAGTACTGGTACAGCTAACGGGAGTCAGATAAGTTATGACCTACGGGTCACTGAATCCAGCAGTAGGGTTTGAGCGAGGCAATCGGGTATATCAAAAGATAGAAATGAATACACGACTCTCGGGCTATCTAAGCTCTGAGGCCGTCACTAGGCAATCATATCGTGTGTCACAGTCTAAGCTACCGAAGTCGAACTACCGAGTACAGGTAGGAAGTCACTGTACTGTCACTGTCACTGTCATACGTCATACGTGGTACTGAACTACTGAATCTCAGCACCTAGTAGCACGCCTTTGGCGCGCCGGGCAGTGATGAGAAGGAATGCTTTATGGAGGATATTCTAGCGACTCGCAAGCGCGTATGGTGTGGATCCAGTGGTCGCGATAAGATGTGAGGATCGTTCAATCCGCTTCCTGAAGGTGACACGCGAGAGCCTACAGAAACATCCCCAAGCATGGGCATCGTTGATATCATATTGATTATTGATATTCTTCAATTCTGAAAAAGTATTGTTATTTATTGATTTGCCGGCCTCTGTTACTTATTAACATTGATTGATAACAAGATGCATATATCGTTATTGATCGATTTCGCTCAATGAATATTGTTATTGATCGATCACATTTGAGCCGTATCGATATCGCGCGGATTGATATGAAAATTCAATTACCGAAATCTAATCAATACCGGTTCATGATTTCGATACCTAACCTCGCTTTGCAGCACGACCCTTCAGAATGCCGGCTGCTGCCCGCCGCTTCGCTGTCCGCTTCCGTTTTGTTCAGAAAGGGAACCGAAGACTTTCTCTTTCAAGTGACTATCAAAGTCTGCGCAAGGTTTTGTGTCATCAAAAAAATCGGATTTTAGTTCTAGATGACGACCGGTGGCTTGTATCTTGGGCCATGCTTGGCATAGCGAAAGCGATAGCATCCGTCGGCAGCGGCACTCCCGAAACTCTCCCGGATGATTCAGAAGAGGGTTTAGGTTTCAGGTTGCAGGAAAAGGAAAAGGAAAATCGTCTAAGAACTTTCACTATAGCCGTGAAGCCCTCCTGCGGTCCCTTTGTACCGCAGATCAGGGTATGCCTGGTTAGAGGCCGAAAGGCTGAGAGGGTAGGCGAAGTTAAGCAATCCGACGACTCGCAGGGAGTGTTGGGTCAATGGGTTGCATGCGAGCGCTCTCCCAACAGGGCCGAACATGGTGAGCAGGCTGGTGATCTCAGGGGGGGTAGAGGTGTCCAGGGTGCTCTACGCTTCTTGAGTAGACAAATCGTTCGATGGAGGTAGTAGTCAGGAGATACGCCCTTCAGGCGGGCATGGGGAGGCGTGGGGTAGGTGCTAATCGTGAAATTTAGCGAGGAGTTCGAAAATGAGGTCGGAAATATCGCCCGAGACCGCCAGGGATCGATGTTATTGGGGTTGGAATGGCTATTGCTGTGATGGTGAGATAGCTGAGCTTTCAGGGGGCTCGATCTGAACTACGACGGTGTGTGGGTTCACAGCACGACTTACATGTGCCAAGAGGTATTTAAGCCTGAACGTGGGCTCCCTATATCCCTTTCGACGTGTGCTTGATGCTTGCCGGGGGGCAGGATCTTCCTCGCTTCGTAAGACAGTCATCCGAAGGCTGAGATGTAGTAAGGTATGGTTCACGGATATCGGCTCAAAATAGTGGTCGCGATCTCTACCCCCCCTGAGGACCACACGGTTATAGACATGATTTTTAAAATTGCTAGAAATTTGTCGCCAACCCTCGAAACTTTCACCTAATACTTACAAGTGTCAGAATCCGTTCGCCCTACGCCTTGAAATGGACCTGGAAGCCCGATGAATGGTGTAGAATACAGGCAAAAGTTAAATTTTGGCTTGCTATTATAGACATGATTTTTAAAATTGCTAGAAATTTGTCGCCAACCCTCGAAACTTTCACCTAATACTCACAAGTGTCAGAATCCGTTCGCCCTACGCCTTGAAATGGACCTGGAAGCCTGATGAATGGTGTAGAATACAGGCAAAAGTTAAATTTTGGCTTGCTATAACCGTGAAGCCCTCCTGCGGTCCCTTTGTACCGCAGATCAGGGTATGCCTGGTTAGAGGCCGAAAGGCTGAGAGGGTAGGCGAAGTTAAGCAATCCGATAATGAAGAATTGAATAAGTGAAATCTGAATAAATATTAACCACTAATTTTGAGCATCATAAGACAACTGCCTTTGGCAGAAACGTCGGCACTAATGGGAGGCCTGTACTCATGGGTCAGGGCGGTCCCGAAAGCTACAGCAGGTCAACCGAGAGGTCTTGCTACTGTGCAATTCTGAAAGTTGCCTAAATCACAAAACACCCCCTTTTCGGGGGTCCTTCTGCACATCTAGAAACTGCAAAGCTGGTGAGTACTAGGCAGGCCAGAAGGGCAAAGCAAATTTATTAGGCACTATGTAATACAGTGCCCGGGAAAACCGGTGCAGTAGAATGTATTGTTGCGCGTCTTAGAAAACTGGAACGACGGATTGAGATCTTTAACGACGATCCATGCGAAAAGGGCAGCTTGGGTAGTCCGTGTGGTCCTTGGTACACTGCGGAAAGTGCACATGCCCCCGATCGGAATCAAAGGTCGCTCCGTTCGGAAGTTTCAAAAGCAGGTTTGTCCCACCCCCCTGTGCACATGGCTGCACGCCGATTATCGTGCAGAGCCCTCTGACACCATGCCAAGCAGCATTACCATACTGCCCATCATCTATCGTCGTGGCCGGAGCGATCGTCATTGGAGGTGCCGTCGCCACAGGCGATTGCGCCGTCGCCTTAGACAAGGTCTGTATGCAAACAAAACTGTCAAGGAATCTGACAATATAAAATCAGAAACGATGCAAATTGCAAATTGCAAATTGCAAATTGACTAAGTAGCTAGCGCACCGCGACTGCCGCTGCCTCCGTGGTAAATGCTGGAGTTGGTGCTGATGCCGATTGAGCGCCACGGCTGTTCGTTGCAAGCTTCGTACTCTCGAAATGTGCACCGATGTCCCACTTTCCGTTATGTGTAATTACCAGGGGACCATATCTCACGTCTTTCACGACTTCTGTCAGATTGAGCTGGCAAACTTCAGCCCATGTCAGTTGCTTATATGGCATTCGAACGGTGGTGTGTTCAAACCGCGTTGTAACGGCGTGCGGATCGGCTGGATACATATGTGTACGGGTGTGTGCACGTGTACTCCTGAGTAGTTCTGCCTCTTCGTTTGCATCTGGCTTATTCACATTCCATTCCAGGCCACGAGGGGTGTTTATCACGTAAATGTCTCGTTGATGTGCCACAGCGAGAGCACGAAGCGCAAATTCCCCGGCATATCTGCACGGCATATATAGGCCTCCCCTTTCCCGGACTTATGTGAGAGAGTGTCTAATTTAACCTTCAACGAACACATCGATTGTCATGCACGCAAACAATGATGCACGCAACTTCGATCGCAACCCAATTCAACATATATCAATTGGATTGCATGTGAGCTCACCGTTTATCCGCTCTCACGGTGTACAACACATCATCCCACTCAGTATTAGGGTATGCTGCCTCCGCGAACCATCGCTTGCCGTCGTCCCCATCAATAATCGACAATGCTTTTGTGCGCAACACGTCGCTGATATAGAAATCCTGTATATATCCATACGCAGTTGTGCGCTCTGTCAGTCCGAGCGCATGCCCAATCGCATAAAACAGACAGTTGCCATCACCACAAATTTGCACTGTTCGAAGACCCAGCTGTGATAATTTCTCGTCCGCCGATGGCTCGCCATCTTCGCGGTCTCTGCCATCAGAGTGTGCAATAGAACCGTGCCTGTCGATCTCATCAGTCACGTGTGCGTCAAAATCGTATTCCTCCATGGCTTTTCGTTTGTTTCTAGCCGCAAGTCGACCTGCCCGCGCGTTTGTTTTCGCCAACATAGCCGCGTCCACGGCGTTTGATGTCTTGCTGGTAACAGCATCCATAGTCGAGTCTGATCGCATGTCTTCGTCGACCTCTTCGATTTCCATATCGTCGCCATCATGCCAATAGATTGGCTGGAATCCCCACATGTTTTCGTGATAACGGACGAAGCATTTCCCTAAGCAAAGCGGCAGCGGTTCTTCAGTATCACCATCACCCCTCGTGCAGATAGAACATACGTATACTGTTTTCCTCGTCTTGCAGTGCACACAATCCGCGCGGTTTCGAAACCAGTCGACTGCCTTGTCTTTCGGTAGGTCTCTCACGAGCAAAGAAGTATGGTTCAAAATGACTTCAGGGGACAGATCTGCACGTTTTGGATCGTCGATACGCGCGTCTGCATATTTCACACCATGACGTTCCATCGCGTAGACAGCTCGCTGCTCCTCTGATAGTTCGTCCGCAAGAGTGATGCGCAACCACATATTAAACTCATTTTTCCTTTTTGGATGACGGTACGCGCTGTCGGCGACACAATATTTTAGATACATCACAACGCATACTAGTGTGTACACCCAATCTTCAAACAACTTTTGCCATATAACTTTGTGTATACGATCGCATTTCATGGGATAAGAATATGTCCCGTGAGCTTCTCGGTCCTTGGCATCAATACTTCCCATATAGCTGTTATATGTGCGCGCCAACTTCGGGCATGTCACGGGTCGTCTGCGTTGACGGCCTAATACAGGGTCTACACGAATCTCCGGAGAGGTATTATCATTATCATTTTCACGATTGCTGTACCTCCGGAATACGGTGCTGGTCTCTTCCCACGACACCCCAACACTTCCAAATAGAACCCATTCTTTATCAAACCATTCTCCACATACATGTCGATGTTCGCTTTTAGACATTCTCCAGGTATAGCTCCCAGCGCATCTGGGCGGATGGGGGTGCATGCTTGGTAATCCGCCAGCATTACCTTTAAGGGTCCCCAGATATCGCCATCCTTTCAAGTCGCAAAACGTCATAAGCTTTAGTGAGGAAAATAATCTGTCTCCTGTTATCAGAGTTCCTTTTCTCAGCGATCCGTGTTCTTCCAGTTGTAGTAATAACTTGACCATGATGCTGCCGACTTCCCCGAAGCCTTCCCATGCGGGGTGCACCTCCTTGTGTTTCTTCAGCTCTCCATTGCGCTTGGGCATGCGAACTCCCTTCCAAGGCTCAAGTGGGCGGTATCCAGTTATAAGATGTTGGTTATGCCCGACATAAACGTTTGCTGATGCACCTCTAAATTGTATTTGTAATGTGCTGCCAATCTCTACAAACACAATCCCGTTCGGACGTGGTTTCCCTTTCACAACGCGATGATAACTGATTGGGTGGAATGAAGAACGGACGAACTCGTCCCCTACACAGTGTTGGGGGACGTTCCATGTATTCATCTGCATAGATATTATATCGTTGAAAATGGAAGCTACTTTACCGTATGGATGGTACCCTTCCTCCCCCATTCGTGCATATAACTGTGGGTCTCTCGGGTCGCACGTTGAGAAAAATACATTTATTTGGCTAAAGCGTGCCTCCGACATGATGCCCGAGATCGCGGCGTTGTGTAACCCACGTTTTGAAATCCACGCATGCCCGATGTTTTCAAGCCGAAACGCTCCCTTGTAGATCAGTATGGCCAGGTACCCTTTCATTTCTCGTAAAGTGACATTCGCACAAGGTCTTCCTGCGTAATACCACCTTGACACTCCACCTCGAATTCCGGACGATTTCTCCTCCCATCTCCCACCCTTTTTGGTGGGTCCGACTTTGCGCTCCGTACCCGTCCCGACCATGCGATCGGTACGATCCAGCTCCATTGCCAAGTTGGTATAGTCGCACCAGTTGGGCAAAGAATTTGGCGGTAACAACGATAAAAACATCTCAGATAAGGTCATATCGGGGTCAAAATGTTCGGGGTGTTTTAAGGTCGGTCCATAGCGATCATTTCCGTACGTCACACGGGGCTCATGAAAATTACCATGGTCTGCACGGAGGTCTTCTGCACCCGCCGTGTGCACGGTATCGTGCTCAGTCCAATTGAACGAGGAGTAGAACTTTTTTGTCGTTCGTCGTTGCTCATCGTCAATCCACTCCGATTTAAAGGTCTCCACGCTGCGCGACAATAAAGGCAAATCATGTGGCATATGATCTCGCCACATAAAGTATACATGTCCGCCATCGATCTTCACAATGACACCTGCTAATGCAGACCTGGTCCTGCCTCCGCGTTCGACTTCGCTCAAAAACTCGATTGGAATAGTGATATACGCTTTAGCTTTCGGTACTTTCGGTGCACGTTCTTGACCTGGCGTGTCTGGCATATCCGTGGATGGATCGATCGTCTGCATGCAAACAAATCTTTTTAAGGATTCTGATAATGAACCATCACCAACGAGATATCATCGAGCAAACATATAAATTGCGCACCTCGGATGCCGCTGCCTCTCGTTGCACTGTCGCCTCGATGCCATCTTGATCGGCGATATCGTCTTCGCTTTCGTCTGATAATGTTTTATCACTGTCTTCAATGATTTGTTCGCTTTCGTGCTGAGATACGCAACTTTCACGATGCGCATATTCGTTGTCTATAGAATCGTCATCGTCGACCTCAGTATCACTTTCACCGGAACCATCAAATAGGTCGGTTTCCGGATCTGCAGGAAAATTCTGAGCGCTCGCACACAATTGCGCAAATCGTTGGGCAAGCGTGTCATCGTTTCCGGTCATTCCACAACTTGATAAAGGTATCATCCATATCAGCCCCACTGCCAGTGCGCAACACCATTTGAGCGACCCCTTGCACATCGTTATTGATCACTACACCTAAAGTGATTTATGCACCTGTCGGCACACGAAGCGATGCCCCATACATGCATACCAAGGTTACTAATCGGTTATGAACTGTGTAAAGCAAGTATTCGATTAATCGATTAAATCCCATTATTGTATAACCGATTATCACGAAATTAGGCACAATCGAATCGATTAATCGGATAATTACGGGTAATCGAACGAATCACCAGTGTTGAGATGCACAAATCGGTTAAATCGAATCGGTTACCGAATTTCAACAATCGAATCGGTTACATAATCGGTATGAAATTTGAAACCGATTAGTAGCCGTGTTGCATACATACTCTTAGTTAGGTCAAATATCAATTGAACGCGGACATCTCATCACGTGGCATGCATGTCGAGGTAAACGATCCGATTTCGTCTTACGCCTAAAAATTCGACGCAGCATTATTGCACAAATGAAAAGTTGCGGGTTTGCGTGCATTATCACACACAATTATATGTACGTGTTCAGGGTACTACTTTATATAAATTCAGAATATAGCAGTGTACCATTAAGCGATCTCACTGATTGATGAGCGAGTAAACGTGTCGCGAGCACAGCCTAAAATTAACAACGGTGCTAAAAGACTCGCAAATATTCGTTCGTCATGATGTGGCGCGATTGTAGTCATGATTGATCCAACCGCCGTTGGGATCGTCTCTCTATTCTACGCTGTCTCGAGTGATTCTGCCGTTGACCCGTGTTCGTTGGCGTGCTGCCCGGTATCACGTGGCA
>LGRX02019196.1:0-30740 GCA_001247695.2 Cymbomonas tetramitiformis | reverse complement strand
GTGAAGTGTCAGTGAGGTGTGTGGGGGTTGAGGGCGAGGGTGAAGTGTCGGTGAGGTGTGTGGGGGCTGAGGGCGAGGGTAAAGCTTGAACACCGCCGCGGACCGCCTGAATCTTGCCCGCAGAAAAAAGTGACTTTGCGTGAGGGCACAGCGTGTGCTGCTTCGTGCGCCGAATTCTCCAAAGAGGTTCTGAGTTACCATACAGGAGGAGCGCACTCGGGGACACACCTGCAGCTTTTGACAGGAAGCCACGGGCTCAACATCTCGGATGCGGTTATTCGCGAGGAATCTGCACACAAACTCATCGGCCCGTCAAGGAACGAAGCCATGTTCAGATGGAGGGGGTACCTTCAGGCGCAAGACATGTGCAGCGTGTGCACAGCTTTGTCCAAAAGAGGATGCGCGCTTGCCGCGAAACGTGCGCAGAGAAGCGAACATAATGGAAATGGGCAAAGAGTTCTCAAGCCCTACAGTGTCACACTTGTACTTGAAAAACTAGTGTACACTTCATCTGCTGCTCCTGCGAGTGCTATCGTATGGTATTCCCATACGGAGTTTTCTGTGTCTTCCAAAAGAAAATGTCGCCTCCCATCTGTACACGCTATTCTCACATCTCAGTTTAGATTGTAAGGTTCGACTTAAAGCAAACGGAAACTTAGACGGAAACTTAGTAGACGACTAGTACGGCTCTCTTCTTCAACTGCTTGCGGGAGCGCTGTTTTCGTCAGAGAGATCAGATGGCAAAAGTTTCTATTGACAAGACATGGGCCCCTCTGTTTCGCAACTTTTGTCTAGTTATGAGTATATTGATGCTCATCACTGTTGGATTCATGGACTCTTTGAGAACTCCAAGAACTGAAGCAGGTTAACCTCCTCCGAGCCGGTACTCTCCATGTCATGCCTCCAAAATTCGATACGCGTTTGGTGCCATCTCAAAAAACAAAAGTCATTGTTGACCTGTTGTTTTCTACTCGATTTTTGCAGATTACTATAGCGCTTGTTATTGCACTGATTCGTGTCAACACTCTACCTGCGACGATGAAACCAACGAGGATAAGCAACTTGGCGAGGAAATATTTGTGCTATGCGAGGACAATACATATAAAGCTGGAGACTTTTCAAAGTTGGGGGGCTGGATGGCTTTGTCCATTTTGCTGACTACCATTATTTTGGTTTTGGTTGGAACTAGTAAAAACATTTCTTCTGGTTTCTCTTGCATGTGTCAGTGGTAAGCCCTCCTTCATCCAGAAGCCCTCCAAGTTTGTGCACGGTGCACTCTACGTTTTCCCGATAGAATTTATGCGTCGTCAATTCTTCAAATATCTGCTGTGAAAACAGATTTCCACACAGTTGGAAGATAGGCAAGACAGTAACGGGTCATCTTGCGTGCGTTCACAGGATCCACTGTTGCTGTTGTTACAAGGAAGAAGGAAGCGAGGAACCGGTGATGGAGAAGTCCAGAAAATATCACGGTATCTGCATCGGTTCTTCAAGACTGATTCATCACTTCACCGTCCTGCTTCTTTTGCGTTTGGCTTCATGCGCGAAACGTTCGCTGTTCCTAGACTCAAGGTCCTCTGTTGATACGCCACGGTTTGTCCCAGGGTAGAAGGTGCTACCCGCACTGTGTTCATGACGTGTTATGTCTGACCCGCGACATCGCTTTGTTACAACTCGGCAGGTGAAGCCTGTTTTTGGATGTTCCGATTTTTTGGAGAACTTGTCACTTTCGTTGGGGCCTGGGGAGCTGTCGTCTATGAGGTTGACCAAGTGAACTCAAATTTTTGAACTTGCAACTTCTCGACATTTGTCACGTCGCAAATTTGAAGTATTTCATAATCGATATGGATATAAATGCTGAAACACATCATAGGCCACGATCGATGACATGACGTATCGCCCGTCTGCGTGACTGCGTCCATCGCACGAACACCCATCGCACGGTTTATACGCACATACCACGACCGATCCTATCCGATACAGCGTGTATAAATGTTTATTGTCGACTGTCCGACAAAAAACTTGGCCCCTTGCACAAGTTAGCCTCTTCGAGTCATATCTCCTGGCATCGCGCCAGTCATTCTGGGGCTCTCGCGTGAACCCTGGGGCCTCCTGAAGCGGGCTTGGTGACATTCCTATGTCATCGGGTATATAATTCTACCGATTTATACCGACTTAAGCAAACTTAAGCAAACTTAAGAAAACTTAAGAAAACTTAAGAAAACTTAAGCAAACTTAAGCAAAAACCTTGTTCTAGTGGTATCTACAGCCGTATCACGAACTCTCATAGAGTTCGAAACCTTATACCACGTAGGGCGGGTACCGTCTACTTTCCCGTCTGTCACATAACCTTAGTTATGTGACACAGCACCTCTCGCTCCGCTCGCTGCACTGTGACACATAACATTCAGTTATGTGACACGCATGCACTACAATACCCCCCTAGCTACCCTAGCTACCCTAGCTACCCTAGCTACCCATTAATCACAGTTGTCAAGCAAGACTAGGATCTCGGAGACAGACAAAGATCCGCAGAGCACTCAAACGACGAACCACGTTGAAATGCACCTGTTTATGTGAACTATGCCTTGTTGTGGCAACAAACCATTGGCAGATGAGGATCTCACTTGCCTCCAAATACTTCACTGAGCTTGTAAGCATTCGAGGATCCTCGCACAAGCTAACGAAGCTCCGAAACGTACTCAAACTCAACACATCTCAAACGCACGTGCGTGTCAAATTCGGCACGAGACCTGCCTCGACTGTTCGAACATACGAACATACATTCTCCGACGATATGCCGCAAGCCGATAAGGCTCCTTTCATTCTCACATCATCGATTCTCGAAACCTCGACGCTAGCGATAAGCCAGAGCATCATGAAGGCGACATGCCCTGAACAACTTCGGGATTACATTGATAATAATAATAATATAACATTTACGCTGAGAATAATGACAATGTCATGAGTCCGTTGTAATCCTGCAAGCAGGCAATTGTAGAACAGAGGGAGCTGAAATCATCCTCATAGCGCGCCCCGAAGGACTCATCTAGGCCAGATCAACCTAGGAAACCGCGGCAGGGCAAAACTACGCAGAGCGCTAAAAAGGTCATGCCGGCGGAGAAGCAGCAGAGGAGGTGGAAGTGGAGCGAGGTTGCATCTGTGATGGAAAAAGAGGGCGGAAGCGAGGCGGAGGAAGGGCGGTGGTGGAGGGTCGGGAAGGCGGGGAGCGGAGTGTGGGGGTGGAGGGGGCGAGCTAAGGTAGGGGGGACCCCTCCTACCTAAGGGGAGTGTTAATAAAGTGTTCACCTGAATGAAGAGAAGAGAAAGGGTGGAGATGATCGTCATTCAAGGGAGGTCAGGGGAAAAACATGTTTTGCTCTTTCAACAGCTTCTTCTTTAGTGATACCAGTATGCTGAAATCTATATAGGCAGCCCTGACTGGGAGTCCCGGTCAGGCCCCTATGACAGACTCCTAGGACCAACACTGGACTGCTGACTGATCTATAGGTTCGTGCTGTGACACACGCTGTGTCACAGGTAGGCTAGACTCCGAAACCGTCCGAGACCGTTCCGGGTATATCTAGCTTAGGGTTTATTTATCTTATGAGTTTATCCACACAGTTCGGGAGTTTCTGATATCTAGTGAACTAGGATATTCCAGTAGGTCGTGGCCCCATCCACGCTTTTATTCCACTTGCTGATTTGGCCATGATTGGCTAAACGGCCGCTTGGAGAGGTGGTGCGCGCGGGCGCGTTTGGGTGCGACTAGGAATTATGGTATGAATTGTTTGCGGTAAGCAACTGGGAGTGGCGGCCATGGGGACCGCGCCTCGTTACGGACTAGTCTTAGCAATGTTCGGATCCAGTTTTGCACCGGCACTGGCCCTGCTGGTTACTGTTTTCTGGGCTGGTGCTCGCGACACCTTCGACTTCGACGACATCTTCGAGTGCCCCTCGCCGCTCCACTCTCTTAGCTCCTCTCCGCTGCTGACCATTACCATTTTTCCGCTACCACACCCAACCGCGCGACTGCGTACCACCTCCCCTCTGGCTTTTCAGAGTATGGGTATGTTGACCCGAGCGAAGAAGTCCCTGGACAGGGACAGTGACATCGACGCCTCACTGAGGCTATTAGACGGGGTTCGGAACAGTCCGACGGTGCGTACGCCAACTGTTCCGACCCCCGCTCCGACTTCCAACGAGGATGCAGACGTGGCGACCAGGAAGTACTTACAGGAGCAGAGCAAGCTGGTTGACGACATCTACAAAGCGCGTCTACACCGCCAATGGGCCAAGGGTGTCCGCGAGGATGTCCTTGGGGACAAGAAGCACCACTTCCGCGGTACGGACGACGCTGGCCTCCTCTCCGAGCTGGTGGTGCAGCTGCGTACGGAGTTTCATTCGGCTGGACTGGAGCTGGCATCCTTTGACCTCGACGACCCTCTGGCTCGTGTGGTGACCAAGGTCAACGGCTTGCTCTTCGACGTTCTGGCTCTGGTTATCGAGAGGCACAGCAACGCCTACGTCTGGCTGACTGGCACCGACGCCTCGTCTGACCGTGATGGACGGCGAGCCCTGGTGGACATCATCAAGGGCTGTGTACCGGTGGCGCTGCGTGAGTCGCACCAGGAGGAGCACGCCAACACGCCGCGTTGCGTTATCCCGCAGACACTGACCCGCAGCCCATCTTGGCTCGGGAACAGCGTCTGGTGCGGGATAACAAAGCTACGGACTGGACACCCACCGAGGAGACCAGGAAGCTCTCCCTGTACAACCGGCTAGACCCGGTGTTTTACACCGCGGTCAAGGTGCGGTATCCTCTCGCGGCCGATCTCGCGCATGTCTCCTTGGCGTCTCTCCGCTCCCTTGTGGTGGAGATTTATCAGGCTTGGGCGCAGACGGGGGCGGGGAAGGCAGTCTCGGGCAAGAGCGGCATCTCTGCGCAGCTCTCCAGCACCGAGTACGGCGCCCTTCTCAACAAGATCAACGAGCTTCAGGACTTGCTACGGCAGCAACGCGGTGACGGACGCGCAGCAGCGGCGGCGCAGCAGCAGCGGCAGCAGCAGCAGCGCGGTACGCAGCGGGGATTCCGTGTCGGCACGCACCCGTTGCCTGCGGTCGGTTTCGACCGTGACGACCAGAAGGCGAAGCCCTTTTGCGGGAGGTGCAAGAAGGCGGGAAAAGGTGAGCAGTACCACTTCTACCGCGACTGTCCGTTGGGCGGGCGTCAGCATCCCCCGCACTCGGCCGCGGCATTCTGCATTCCCATCGACGAGGAGGACGCGGAGGGGGTGCGTGCATTGGCCATGTGTGCCCTGTTCCAGCAGGCGGTGGATGATGGGGCTGAGGCGTTTGCCACTGCGGCATCTACGTACGGGCCGTCTGCGGTACTCTGTGCGGGTGCGGTGGGCGGGATCGACGTGTCCGCCTACGGCTTCACAGTAGAGCCGCAGCAACCTGCTGACGAGCCCGCAGGTGACGACATTCATCAGCGGCTGGACGATCTCGCCGCGGAGGTCCATGCCGCGGCAAACTGCAAGGTGCACTACTACACCCACGCATCCTTCCCACCACGGGCGGTTCTCGAGCCGCATGCATCGGCTCTGGTGTGCGGCCCCGCGGCAGCGGGGAACATGCCGGAGGAGCAGGTTCCGGCAGGTGGTGCGGCGGCATCGGCATCCGCCATGCTGGCCCCTGCTATACCTGTCTCGCAGGAGGAGGATGTGAAGCCCGTGCCGCTTCAATCGGCGCGGGTGACTGCCACGACGGACGGTGAGTTCCCTTGGTTCGTTCAGACTGTCAACCACGCCGCCATCGCGCCGGTTGACCTCACCGGCTACGACACCGACGACTACGAGGACTTTGCCGACGGCAGCTTCCGGCTGAAGCTGCGGGGTTCGCCTCCGTCGGCCAAGCATGTTTCCGGGCCACCCGTGGACGAGCGGAGGACCTACGGTTGTGGGAAACCGCCCTGGGGCTTTCCTGCCACGGTTGGGCCATGGGGAATTCCTTTCCTCCTTTCCCTCGTTCTTTGCATCTCGATCATGGGGGTGGCAGCCGTGCCCGATGCTCAGTCGGTTGCGGGATTGCCTTCGCCTGGTGGTGATCTCGATTGGGAGACTCCGTCAATTTTCTCCACGAATGACTTTGTTGAATCCGTGATCCCGGCTCAGGGTTTCTTTGTGGCTGACAATGTGCCACCGCTTGAGCCGCCTGAGCCCCTTGACCTCTTTCAGGACCTTGCTCAGGCAGATTTGAGTTTCGACATGGCCTTCTTTTACGGTGTGGCTCTACATGAGAGAGGTCCTTTCGGGAACCCTCCCTTCGGGTCGGACTTGATTGAGACCACCGCTGGCCACTTTGGTGCTGTCGATTGACTTCTTGTTCACTCTGGATGCACACCAACATGGTGGTGTGCGGAACTCCGGTGACTTCAACATTTTTTCTGGTTTATGCTTTTGCTTTTGACATCTACAAGTTATATTCTGGCTTGCTAGCTCGGTGCCGTTCAGTTGTTTAGCGGGTGCACAATGCCCGTAGGTTTCCGCACCTGTGCTAGCTAGAGGGTTCCAATTTGTGTATCAGAATAGCACAGTTGGATTAGCAGTTAGGACTTGTCACCCTAGCTCCTGTTCTAACTTATCTTACAATCATTATCTGACTCTCCTAGACAGTCACCACCCACAGTGCTGGGGTGGTGTGCTGAAATCTGTATAGGCAGCCCTGACTGGGAGTCCCGGTCGGGCCCCTATGACAGACTCCTAGGACCAACACTGGATTGCTGACTGATCTATAGGTTCGTGTTGTGACACACGCTGTGTCACAGGTAGGCTAGACTCCGAAACCGTCCGAGACCGTTCCGGGTATATCTAGCTTAGGGTTTTTTTATCTTATGAGTTTATCCACACAGTTCGGGAGTTTCTGATATCTAGTGAACTAGGATATTCCAGTACAGTATTTCGGCTAAGGGTGGTTCTGAGAGGGTCATGGTTCTCGACCCTAGCATGACCATTAAGAAAGGCGTCACGTCTAATGCGGGTGTGGTATCTGCACAGCCTGGAAAGCTTCTTGAGGAGAGGCTTCAGTCTTCTCTGATGGACCACTATGGTGCTAAGAACCTGTCCAAAGTGCTTCGGAAGGTATCCCATCAAAGTAAGTTCTTTGTTGGGCCACGTTACAGTCCCTGCAAATGGTTTGTCGTCCTTGTTCGTGTAGGACGTGTGCACAGTGACCTCCGTAGTATTATGTTGGGTGGGCACTCTGTCGGGTCTCTTGCGAGAGGGGCCACGGGCAGAGGCTGTCGGGGATGACAAGTTTCCTTTCACCCAGGACTTCCTGCCAGATCTCGGGGTCAACTCCGGTGCAATTCAGTCTTCTGTCAGTAATCTTCTTCTCAGGAAGGACATCGATGTACCACCTTGCAATCTTTTTCTGCGTCCCACTCCAGTCATGAGCAGGAAAGTCTTGGCTCGGGGGGCTATCAATGGCAATAATACAGACATCGGAGAAATCATCTTTGTAACATCCTCCACCCGGGAGAACATATGGGCCATCCCCCGTCCAGTAGCCGTGTGGAATGCAAGGAATGGTGTTGTGAGGAAATCTAAATACCATCTTAAATCCTTTAGCAATCCACTTTCTTGATTTTTAGGAGAGAGTGGGAGGATCCAGATGCCCCGAAATCCTGGCACAGTGTTTGCTGCACGATGGCCGAGTTCTAAGGTAGCCATAACCGCTGAGTTTGAGAATCTTTCCTTCCCGTCAAACGGGGGGTTCCCATAAACATTCCTACCCATATTGGTGATAGGGTCGACATAGGCATCATATGCAAGTCCATCGAAGCCAATTCTGCCATTTGCACAAAAGGGCCGAAGGGCGGCTCTCATCTGGTCTGAGGGGATACATCTTCTCGAATGAATCCTAGGGTGTGAGTTTAGTGGGTTACAAAACAGTTCACATCCATTCTCGTTTAGCCCACGGTCGCCAATGATGATGTCAAGGAGGCTTCTTCGATTGGCGTGGCAGTTTTAGGGCTCACCCGACTCATGTCTACACGCTTTAAGTGTTGTATGAATGTCATGTGCACGCGTGGCATATCGTGAGAGTGGTGACGGAAAGTCTTTCTTTGAGAGATAGTGCCACGACAGGAGTTTCCAGAACTCTTGTTTCCTAGCATATTGGAGTTCAGGGTACACATTATTGCCGCTCTGAGTGTTAACATCCGGAAGTGCTGTCACAGCAATGGTCCCCTTCTTGGAAGCAGATGGGCGGTACATTCCCGATCCCTACGTTTCTGGACGCGTGCAATACATCGTATTGAACACATATTGCAGGCATATTGCACGCGTATTGACAATAAATGTTCAATACAATAAAAAATGTTACAATATGTGTGCAATATGCCTGCAAGCGCTCCAACATGTGTGCAACATAGTATTAGAATGAGCCCTCACGTATTGGAGACATATTGAAGTTCTGATGCAGAGAGTTATTTCAATATGCCTTCAACACATGTGTAGTATAGGGTTGGAGACATGCACCATGCATGTCGCAAACACTATGAAGGCATGTTGCAGACATATTGCTCACATATTGTATACATATTGTAAGTCAACATTCAATATGTTGGATACACATTGCGGACCTACTGCATACG
Source organism: Cymbomonas tetramitiformis (assembly GCA_001247695.2). Lineage (NCBI taxonomy): Eukaryota > Viridiplantae > Chlorophyta > Pyramimonadophyceae > Pyramimonadales > Pyramimonadaceae > Cymbomonas > Cymbomonas tetramitiformis. Next base: position 22,081 of record LGRX02019196.1, on the reverse strand, counting down.
TATTGAACATGCAAATTCAATATGTTGTACATATATTGCGGACATATTGCATATGTATTGAAACGGAACATTCAGTATGTTGGATACATACCGCGGACATATTGCATACGTATTGAACATACAAATTCAATATGTTGTATATATATTGCGGACCTATTGCATATGTATTGAAACGGAACATTCAGTATGTTGGATACATACTGCGGACCTATTGCATACGTATTGAATATGCAAATTCAATATGTTGTATATATATTGCGGACCTATTGCATATGTACTGAAACGGAACATTCAATATGTTGTATATATATTGCGGACCTATTGCATACGTATTGAACAAGCAAATTCGATATGCTATATATATACTGTGGACATATCGCATATGTATTGAAATAAAAGTTGCCTATGTCAAATATACTATAGACCTATAACATACATATTGCACATTTGCAACATGCAGTGTGTTTACTATGTATCCACTATGCGTATGCTATGCGAGATAAACAAAATAAGAATACAGTAGTAGGGAACACTCGAGCATCTTTACTACGATTGACATGTATCTAGCTAGGCACAAAGAAATACGAATGGGACTATCAAATTTACATCAAATTTACCAATACACAAAATAGTGTTCTACTCGTGCACTTTCTATTTACAAGATGCCAACCTAAAATTGACGGGATGCTTGAAGTTGACGTTGTACTCGAGGCGGTCGATTTTCTCCATCTCGCTTTGCTCCAAAACAACCGATCTAAAAAGGAAAGTAAAGAGCCAACACTTAGTAAAAAAGCGGAAATGCACAAAAGAATATTCTATTGAAAACATAAAGGACTTATCAACCTAGAATGTTTGAAGGGATGCTTGAAGTTGACGTTGTACTCGAGGCGGTCGATTTCCTCAATTTCGCCTTGCTCGAAAACAGCCAATCTGAAAAGGAAAGTAAAGAGCCAACACTTAGTAAAAAGCGGAAAAGCAAAAAACAAACCTTTATTGAAAACATAATTAACAACCGAGCAACCTCAAATAAATGCGAATATGAACGCGAGATGAAAACCTAATATGACTTCGCCACGCCAACGTTTTCAGCGGATCTGAAAAACGAAACCAACCAACTAACGTTTAGTAAAGAAGAAAGAAATTAGCAGTCGTCAACGAAAGAAGCAAAGGAAAGTAACAGGGGGATGTGGAGTGAGTTGGATTTGAACCAACTATTTCGAGTGCAAAGGACTCGCGGGAATTTCCCGTTCACTCCTAGTCAAAGTTTCACGCATGCCAAGTACGAGCGCGCGAAGCACACACAAAATAATACACACGCATAACCAAAACATGCACTGCAAACCAATGCCATATTGCAACCTGTGAGAATTAAAAATATCACAACTCGCGCAACTCACTGGCGAGGCTGCTGCAACACTGCTGACGGCGAACTGTGAAGAGAGCAATGACGTGAGTTTGAACTTTACCGTTCAGAAAAATCGAAGTGTTCAAAAACTTTCCCTGCCGTTCAGAAGTCACATCGGATCGACGCGTCATGCGAGCACGATCGACGATGACGACGATGATGACGATCCAGTATCTTAGACTCTGACTATCGACATTCAATTTCATTGTACTGGTCTAGTGGTTGCCCGCCGCCCTCATGGAATTGAGATGATGGGTTCGAGCCCCAATGAAAGTTTTTTTCGGTCCATACTGAGGGTCATTTCGGGTACTTCTTGAGCATTTTGGGGGTACTTCTTGAGTTACGATTTCGGCCGTTCGATCTACGAACGGGGGGTGCAGATTCTCCTAAAAATTAAAATTCCAAAATTGTTTCCCCGAAAATTGTTCAATCTGTTCAATACTACTGCAATACGTGAGGGCTCATTCTAATACGCGACCGCTTGCAGGCGTATTGAAATGGCGTATTGGAGATGGGTTGAAAAAGTGCCAAGTCAGTTTTGCGAAGATCCGTCTGACGTGGCACTGGCAAAGCTGACATCAGCATTTTTCAATACATCTCCAATACGCCATTTCAATACGCCTGCAAGCGGTCGCGTATTAGAATGAGCCCTCACGTATTGCAGTAGTATTGAACAGATTCTCCTCTAAAACGTTTTTTAAATTTTTGTAAAGGTCAATACAGTTCTTGCATCATTAAATTCCCCATTTTAAATTCTGAGGACCGCGAGGCATCGCGAGGGCACGCGCGAGGAGTTCTTGGAACTGTGGCCGCAAAAATTTCCGGACATAAATCGAGGAGTGAGGAGCATCGGGGTTTGCATCTTCTCACGGAAGTTCCCGAAATTCGGAGTGACACGTCGGAAAAACCAAGTTCCACGTCAGATAGCCGACCGCGTTGACCCGGAAGGACCCTTTGAAACATGCGTCGGGCTGCTGTCCGCACATGAATTTTGGCAATTACTTTGCAAATTTCGCAACATGTATCACAACATTTTAAACATGTTTTCACTGTGATATATGTGCGTCGTTTGACACTCGAAACGTAGCGAAAGAAGCCGTACTTCGCGTTTTAGGATGCTCGCCGGGAGTGAGTACCCTTGCGGTACTAAACGATTGCGTAGCGAGATGTACAGAGATGAGTCTCCGCCAAGTTTTCACGCAAAGTTAACTTAAGTTAACGTTGCGTGATAGCGCGTTTGGCGTTATTCCATCCGTATTCGCGGATGTGAGCAAGCCGCGAAGGGGGTTCGCATTGCGGACTTCAAACGCGTTTTGGGCATCCGCGTTTCTGCGGATGCTCAAGACAGCGACTGAAACTAACTTCACTACATACTTATAAAGTGTTGGAGAGAGTTGCACGCTGTTCGAACACTCATAAGTTTGAGACTGCAAAACGTTTGTTCCAATTGTCCCGTTTATAGCGGTACAATGATGAAAACGTGCGGGGATCTTTACGCACGCGCTCATCATGTCCAATAAAAAAGTTCACTGCGGAAAACACAATGGAAAGTATCATTACGAAGTTATAGGTCTTATAACTTCGGAATAATATCATAATCATAGGCTCACCGTAGCAGAAATATCAAGTTATTAAGCGGTGCTTGGGACGCAACATCAGGCTGAACCGAGCTCGGTTTGAAATTCTGAACTCGGCAGATATGACTCCACGTGGCTCAAATTTATTCGCTTGCCCAGCGCGAGGACTCCACAAAACGAGGAGAAAAGTTTGAGACACCTCTGGAGGTGGCTGAAAATTTGTTCCTCGTTCCTTGTTCTGAAGATCAGTATAAATGATATATAAATGATATAAATGGTCGCTTTTGAGGATTTAGGAATAAAGATGCAAAGTTCGCGCGCGGGCAGAATCCTCGTCCAGAATGGCATTCTGGACGAGGAAATTAATGATGCAAGAACTGTAGTGGTCAATATGCGTGCAACCGCGTGCAACCGCCTGCAGGGCTCAAGGCAGGGATCACTTCAATACGTGAGGGCTCACTTCAATACGTGAGGGCGCACTTCAATACGTGAGGGCTCAAGACCTTGAGCCCTGCCTTTAACCCCCCCTTTCAGTATGCTGCGGAAGTGTTGAAGTGAGCCCTAAAAAAGTTGAAAAAACATGTTCTTCAATTCTGGTGAGACTTGTTATATGGACTCAGGAGCCATATTTTGCGACATACCTTGTGTGCGTTTTTTGTGGGGGGGGGTCCGAAAACCTACTTTTGGGTTATTGCTTTACTTGAAAGTTCCTTCAGCATATCGTCAATATGTCCACAGTATATGTCCAACATGTTACAGCATACTTGCAGTACATTTTCGAAGGGTGATGGGCGTGGTAAAAGGGGACTTCAATGCAGTATGGTCCGAGGAGATCAAATTGTTCATGGTGAAAAGCGACCTCGCCATGAACGATCCCCTCAATCATCATCACCAAGTGATGCGGAGCGACATCCAACCGGCTTGCCTTCGGCTAGAGCCGCCGCCCTCGTTAAAGGGAAGGCGGCCCCCCCCGTACAACAATCTTCGTTAGCCAAGCGCGCGATGAGAAATCCCGCGCAAGGCGGGTGCTTAGCCGATCGAGAGCCGATCAAACCTTCCAATGCTCAGGAGGGTACATCGCTCAAACCCCCTCCCAATATCAAGCTCATATTCCCGGAAGGTTGGAGTACCGCGGAAGGCTTCCGCGACCCGGAGTATGAAACGATTACGAAGAAGGAACGCCTTTCGGCGTGGATGGCGCCTCCACATCTTCCAATATCTACGAGAGAACTGGAGTTGTCCGCGAGGTAGCACCCTTTCACTTTCTTCTCGACGTCGAGGTTGTGTCTTTCTTGCTTCACAGGACTCTTTGCTATATGTATGCAACATGGTTACCATATGTTGCATACATATTGAGATTATATTGTAGGGATCCTGGAACACATTGCAGGAAAGTCGATGCGCACTATGTGGAAGTGGACACGGTATGGCATCATAAGTGGCTGCCAACGCGACTGCTCCCGCACGATTTCTCCAGATTGGCGCACGATTTATCTCCAGACAATACCGCGTGGCCGACTTGGTTACCACCTTCCGACATCTTGGAGCTAGAACCGGCAACGGTAACCTTTAAGGGGAAATCGTTTCGACTTGTTCCACCGGTGCCTAATTGCTTGCAACGGATTGTCGAAAGGATTCGTGGCATGCAAGAGGCAAGGTAAGGGACTCTCGCGGGGCATGATTTCCCTCCCACCATTCATCACGTGGCTCGCTGCAATAGTGTTGCAATACGCTATCGTGATGGTTGCAGCATGTTGATGGGATGTTGAAAACATGTTGGGACGATATTGTGCAGAGATGCGGGCGAGGCGCCCCCCGAGGCGCACGAGGCCCAAAGCAAGGAGTCCCCCCGCCGCCCAATGCTGAGGCACCCACGAGCCCTCCACTAGCCGGCGGGAGTGCAAGGTAAGGGACTCTCGTGGGGCATGGTTTCCCTCCCACCATTCCTCACGTGGCTCGCTGCAATAGTGCTGCAGCACGCTATCGTGATGGTTGCAGCATGTTGATGGGATGTTGGAAACATGTTGGGACGATATTGTGCAGAGATGCGGGCGAGGCGCCCCCCGAGGCGCACGAGGCGGCAAATTCAGCTCGTTTAGACGACAACAGGTACTATTTCGGGATTTCTGGATTCATTGATGTAGTCACTGTTGACGCGGAACGTAGTCCTCACCAATTTCCACTTGACGTTACCCCCGAGGGAGACAACCTACCATCGAATGCGGAAGAAGCCTACGACTTCTTCGAAGCTCATCAAGCAATTTTGACACCGATCCGTATGGAAACTGTTGTCTACCTAGTACACGATGGCAACTTCGAGGCGACTACATACGGCTCGCTGCTGGCCGACGACTCTCAACTCGATAATCCTACACGAGACAATGTGCGGGAGGTTCGGTGCCTTGGGCGACATTGGAGGAGCGTTTCGACAATAAATGATTGGCCAGATTTGATCCGTGCGGTTGGAGTTTGGTCTTTAATTGCAGTTACCACGGATGCCATGGCTGCCGAGATGGAAGAGCCCATGAGGTATGTATGAATATTTAGGCACCTCAACTTGCATACTGATTTTTCATGATATAATATGTTGCAATATATCAGAAACCGTTGCCGGTATATTGAATATGTATGGGAGATATACTGCGGTGGGCGAAGCAGATCTCCGGTGGAAGAGCCAGCTGAGGCGAAGGACACCGAGATGGGTGAGGTGAAGGACACGGCGGGCGAAGCCGATCCTTGGCTCTCGCTCCATGCAATGCATCGTCGAAATGTGGGCACCGTAACATTGGAGCGAGGGCGGTTTCTATGTGATTGTGCCATGTGCTACGGAGTTGACCTACGTGGAAACGTGGTGAGCAAGGCCACCCGCACACGACATCGGAAACTCCACGGGCAGATCCAGCCACCCGCACCGGACCCTGAAGAAATCGATGCTGTAGTTTGTGGCAACCGCGGCGAAACCTTAAGGTACTCTCCGCCCTTTCTCTCCCATGAATGATTGGGCAAGCTTGCGTGACAACACATTCGCAATATGTTGACAACGTATTGAAGGTGCATTGCAACTCTCCTACAGACATACGGATGTGGACGTCACGATGGATGACAAGGAGGGCGAACATGCTGAGGAGGCCGGGAGGACAAGCGCAGAAGACGAGGTGGTACACGCACAACAGGACGTGGAAGCCAAGGATGTGTCGAGTCAAGGCGGCGAGGCCGGAGTTCCCGACGACGAGGATGGCGATGCGCCTAAGACCGAGGATGCCGATGGTGAGACCAAGGATGGCGGTGGGGAGGATTTGGGGTTCGATGAAGAAGACGACGGAGACGCCGTCCACTCCATTAAAGCAGCCTCACAATTGGAAAGTATTGTGAATGCTACACAATTGGAAAGTATTGTGAATGCTGCAAAGGAGCTTTTCGGAGGGGAGACGGTAAGCACGCGTTATTATGCCAAATATCGTGCAGTGAACTGCACGTGCAATATGTAGTATGCATATCTCCTACATATTGACAATGTATCCTGACCATGCTTTTGAACCGAGAAAGAGCTACTGCCGGCCGTGTCCCGCGGGCTTTGATGGCGGGCCCCGCTCCCGGCATCGTGGTCACTACCTTCGGGGAGAAGGGCAAGCCATTGGAGCTAACGTCCTTGGAGATTGACCAACTGACCCGCTGGATGCGAGCGAGTATTCCCGCTTACCGAAAGCTTTTTCAACAACATGCTGAGTACGACCTGTTCCGGCGGAGGTGCAACCTGCAAGCTCGCACGCATGTACTATCTGTAGTATACCTGCAACATATTGTCAACTTGTTTCTGTATGTTTATCATATATTGTAAGTATACTAAGAATATGTTGTCATCACAGGGAGAATGCCGCGCGCTCTAAACAAGCACTGCGGTACCGACAAGAGGTGGGTGTTGTGCCCGCGATCGCGTTCGGTCCATCGGAGGATCCTGAAGGATGGCTTGGTCGTCAATACACGGCTTACGAGAAGTCGCTCATGATGGGTCCCGAACCTATGTGTTCCAAGTACAACAAGGTGAACATCGGCGGTGTCTTCTATCGCACTAGAGACGGGGACAAAGGGAAAGTGACAACCCAGTGTTTCGTCCGCGCATCCTTCCCCAAGAATGATGCCGATGCCGATGACGAGTGGGAGGACAGGTACGACCTCAACCACCAGTTTGCATGCTTCTTTGCCTTTTCGTATATCTCTGCAACATATATGCAATACGTCCCCAACATACTAAGGATATGTTGTACGTATATTACAAAAACATTGAACATTTCGTGCGCAGGTATGGTATCATCAACGCCATTCTGCGGGTTTGCATTGGCGGTGTGCTCTACACTTTTTTAAAGTGTGATTGGCTACCCGTGCCCACGGAAGCTCAGATCGCAAGCTTCAAGCTGAAGAACTCCATCCTCGGCGTGGACAAGGTGTCCAAGGCTTACTACACCTTCAACCCATGGGACACCTCCAAGTACACTATGGACAACCGAGAGCCCTACCTACTGGCCAATCAAGTCCAAGCGCAAGTAGTGATAGTCAAACACCCTTGCATGGATTCAGCGGTGATACTTGATACGAGCGACCGCAATATGGAGAAACTTGCACTTGTTGATAGGCCCGTAGGTAGTGATGGTCACTTTGACACATGCGGGAAGTGTAGAGTCGGTGGCGAGCTCCTTCTGTGTGAGAGGGCAGGCTGCAAAGAGGCTATGCACGTGCGATGCGCAGGGCTCACCGACATCCCCACTGGAATGTGGTACTGCAGAAAGTGTGATGACGCATAGTAGTGCCTCTGTACACATTTGATATACCTGTAATATACCAGATACGTATTGCGGACATATTGTAAGTATTATGCAATATGTGAGCAGCAGGGGGTCTTGCCCCTTTACCCCATGCAGTCATGTGTTGCATAATTCACTCTGATTGTAGACATATTGCACATGTATTAAAAATATTCTGCATGAGGGAATGTTTCAATATGTGTTCAACACATATATTGCAAACGTGTTGAATGATTCATCTGATTGTAGACATATTGCACATGTATTGAACGATTCCTTATGCGTGAATGTTTCAACATGTGTTCAACACATGTTCAGTACGTGTGTTGCAGGCGGTTGCAGACATATTGAACACCCCTCCAATCGTTTTGCCTTATTTCAATACATCGGGGCCCCAATTCAAAAAGCCCCCCAGAACCGACTTCTGCGATACGCGTCCAAATGCCGTGAAAACTTGTCCCCATAACGCTAGACCCTTCCTTAGATGATACCAAGTGCTAGTGGGTGAGTCTGACACCATTTGGGTGCCCATGCTAGCATACTCATTTTCGCTGTGTCCAGGCTGATCGCGGTTCAATAGTTTGGCCAATATGTTACACGTGTATTGGAATGTCCAGATATTAGCATACCGTCTCCAATATGCCTCCAATATGCCTCCAATACGTGTTCAACACGTGTATTGAACCCGTCTAGAAACGTAGGGGATTCGGGCAATGCTTGGAGGTAGAGCTCCCGCTTCATTTCGTCGCGGAGGTCAGCAAGTGGAAAAAGTGTTTCGGAGCAAATGTCTATAAAGGAGGACCCTTTCCCCGGGTTCAACAGCTTAGGTTCCCCTGTAAGCTCGGCCTCCACATGCTTTCTGAGTTCATCGTCTTGTTCTCCTCTAAGGTATACAAGCGAGTTACCCGGGCCCGGGCATTCCAGTTGAATGTGAGTGAAGTTGCACTTGGTTCCCGTTTGGCAGTACGGGCAGTCAGGTGAGGCGGTAACACCCAGCTTATGTGAACGTGCGGGTGAAGCTTGAAGGCCCAAGAGTTCTCTGCTTCTGGCCGCTGTATAGGATTTAGCTGTGACTTTTGAGATATCCTTGGTGGGAGTAACGTTGTGGTCCTCTAGCATTCTAATATACTTCCCTTGAGACGACATGGCTTTCCATGTATGAAGGTGAGTAAGGCGTTGGATTCTCCTGATGTGGTTCCGAATATTTCCTGCAACTGGCACTTCCATGTAAAAGAGAGAATAGGGGAGTTCTTCGTATGAGTCAAAACGGGGAGCGTTTGCCCCTTTTCTGAAAGAGGCCCTCTTTGCTGCTCTATCAACTCTATCGTGAAGTCTATCATTATTATGCCCCCTTATCCATTTAAGGATGATCCTGCTGTGGTCTTCTCCACTGTAGAAGCCAAGCTCCTCAAGTATTAATATGACTGCCTGCAGTTCACGTCGGTTTGGTTCCCGAAGCATCTCACGAGCACTAACAGTTTTCCTATCCTTATTTACCGCCGTGATCGTTGCCATTGAGTCAATAGCATGTATCATTGGAGTCACAGACTTTAAAATGTGGTCCTTTTGGTCCTCTAAGAGAAGTCGAAGAGAGCCCGATGATTTCAGCAGATGTAGAACTTGGTGTTTGAATATCCGCTTTAATCAATCGATCATCAGCAGTAAAGACACTGCTGGCGGGGATGTTAGCCTTCCTAACAAAAAAAGGTGCCCCCCATTTCTTTAAGCAAATAGGCCGCACCACTGCAAGCCGTTTTCTTCCCCGCGAATAGTGAACCGTCACTTGCCATGTCGTAGTGGTCTTGAGATATGCTATTTCTATTGCTAGGATTTTCATCCTCGTCCGAGTTACTGGGGCAGCTGTAAGCGCTCTCTTCGTCCGCAGTTCGGTTCCTGAGCTGGACAGATAGAATCTCTTTTTGGCGGTCCGCGATGTAGTCGTAATGGGCTTCCAGGTTTTGAACATCTGATCTCACATTTATAGGGGGAGTGTCATTGTTGTCACATTCAGTGGTCTCTCCAACGGGAAGGAGAATGCAGCCATCCGATGTCATTTGGTATTCGCGGTCATACTGGCATTGAAGCACCTGACCATTCATAACAAAATTATCATTATCTAAGTGGTCTGGACTATACCTTAAATAACGCATGGTGTTTGTTTCCGCGTCAAGTTTTTGAATGCGTATTAGTGTGATGGAAGATTTGTCACCATTGCCTTTCCAGTGAAACTCACTTACATCAGGAATGTCATGAGCATCCCTGTAGCATTGTTTAACATATCTAGCTTTTGGGTCATGGTTTCCCAGGTGTATTGGCATTTCGGACTCCAAACTCTCCAACCATGCTGGTGGATGGTGTATTCCCGTTAACACCTAATGAGTGCTTCATATCAGCCCATCTTCTCAGCATCCCACCACAGGGGGTGAGAAAGAAGCCAGTGTGTTTGATATTGTATTTTTGAATGGCGCTGCTAACATTGCTTGAATCATGCAGTGATTTTGGAATTGAGGACACAAGGTTGTTATACCCTGTTTCACATTCAGGAAAGAGCTTAGAGTCAATTGCATAGCCCATAGAGGCCATAATGGTGCTAGTCCTTTTCATCCAGTTAAATTGCTTTCCCTGAAGGTTCCTGTAGGTTGTGTAGTGAGAGAGGGGGAAACCCTTAATGGTGTTTTTGGGGTCTTTCCTTTCCCTTTCCATATTGTGCAACATAATTTTTAGCCACGCGTCACTGTATTTTTTATAAAGGGAAATAAGCATAGGATCATGTATACGGTCGGTGTGGTCAGTTTGCCAGTAGACGTGCTCCTTTGCAGAGCAGAGAGTGGACATGGTTTCAGTGATGCACGTGGCAGCAGCCACATCCTGTATACTGTCAATCCCATAGCCTCCATAACAAGCTGGTGTCCACACAATCTGATGATTTGTGTCCGTGGGGCATCCCATGTAGTTGAGGATAAATTTTGCTATTTTACAATCAAGGGTACGAGCAATGTTTTCTGAGGAAGTGGCTATGATTGAGGTGACTTTTAGCGGGAAAGCCATCCTCGGGACAATTACTGCATTCACGATATACCTGAGTTGGTGAGCTTGGTGTAAGGTCAGATTTTGAAGTTGAATTGCCGCAAGGGAAGACTGCAGCTTTTCCGTGAGGAGCTCGGTCTGATGGTTCCATTTTCCATTTAATGAATACCAAACCCCCAGGTACCTATTGGCTTCAGTTACATCACTGTATTCTAGGTATTCTGGAGTCTCGGGCGGGGACCATCCCGCGTGGATTTCTGGGCCAGCAGCATTTTGGTCCACCAGGAGACGGCCTCCGGACATCAACAGTTTGTCAGAGTCACTATATCTTCTAGTGGTTGCTTTTGTGGTTCTGGTACATTTCCTGAATGAGTATTTGGATTTTTTCACATTGACCGGGATTCCAATGTATGTCATGAATTCATTGACAACCACCAACATATCTTGAACTTCCTCCTTTGTTTTGCCTATAAGCATGATGTCGTCACAGAAAAAACGGGCGAAGACATTCGGAGGTCAATTCATGTTAATCAGATTTGGTGCCGGGAGATGTGGAGCATCAGTACTAGTGACTTCTTTTCTAGTATGCATGGTGTAGCCATAGGTTGCACCACTCGGGTTGGCTCCGTTTGCCCTTTTTGCCAGCCATATCGCTAAGATGTCCATGATGGCCACAAACCTGAGGGGACTTAGAACTTCCCCTTGCGGCACTCCACACTCAAGTGACCATTCGTCTGTTAAGCCTTCCTCGGTGAGGACCGTACGGGTGGCTTCATTAGTGATGTTTGAGATAATCTCAGTGATTTCTTTGGGGAAGCCTAGCTTATCAAGTGCGAGGTTGCTCATCCAAAACTCAGCTCTGTCAAAGGCTCGTGCTTAAGGTCTAAATAGACCACATGAAGATCTTTATCGTATCTGTTGGCATCTGAGATGACTTGATTCAAAATTTGAAGTGAGTCATCAATGTTTTTGTTTGGGAGGAAAGCATCTTGAATGGGGGGAAATATGGGGTGGACATTTAAGGCTGCCTTTATTCTGTTTGCAATGATTGTATTAAAGAGTTTCAAACCAGTTTCAAGCATGGTCAGCGGTCTGGCATTGTCAGGTGTACACGGTTCAAGCGGGTTTTTGGGGATCGGAAGAATGATGCCCGACTTTGCACGTTTGGGAAACTTTCCAGTTCTAAGGATGTGGTTGAACAGTGAGACAGTTTGAGCTTGGAAGTTTTCCGGGCCTTGAATCCACTGTGAGTATCTCATTCCTGTGGGGCCAGGAGCCGTCGAAATGCCGCATGTAGAATATGCTTGGTTTAGTTCCTTTCGGGTGATAAGACATGTTAATTTAGCAGCTATTGGGCTAGGAAGTTTCGGGCTTATTTTTAGGATTTCAAGAAGCCACGGGGGGAGGGTATCCGGTTTCTGTGGAGTGGTGGAGTAAAGTTTCTTGTCCTTGTATTCTTTTAAGGTGAGGTCAAGTCTCTCCTGCTTGCTTTCAGGAATGTTACCCTCACTGTCAGGTGTGGCCGCTGCACCTTGTTCATTTGGTTTTATCTTGCCCATGACCGTGTCTAGAAATCTTGAGAGATTTGTGGAAAAAAGATGTTGGAGGGCCTCCTTCTCATGGAGTTTCCTTTGTTCCAAATCAGCCTCTCTGCTCTCCTGGAAGGCTTTCCTAAAGAAACCAAGGTTTTCGGACAAGCGGCTGAGCCATGCGGTGGCACTTTCATTATGTTTAGCTCTTATTCTTGTGAAAGGAATTTTTAGGATCAGGTTCCTTGCCTCTGTGGGAATACGATTGTCGTGTATGCGGGTTTCCATGCATTTAATGGTTCGTCTGATGATGTTCATCCATTTGTAGGTGTAATTTGATACCGCTGAGGGTTTACATATTCCCGCTTTCGGGTTTTGGCCTCTTGTACCAAAGGAATGAGTTGCCGCTTTGTTTGCCAAATCATGAAGGGTTTCCCATATAGCATCGGGGTCCAGCTCATCCTCAGTTGTTGACTCGTCTTTTGTTGCTTCAGTCGGTAGTGCCTCGGATAGCAGCAGATCAAGCCGTTCAGTGTATGCCCTCCAGCCCGTAGCATATCGAAAGGGAGCATTTGCAATTGTTTTAGGAGCCTCACTAGTCATGGCAGTGCCGTACGTGTTCCAAAATTTGGCCGAAAGGTGGGGTTGTGGGGTGACACTCCAAATAGTGAGAGAGTCTTCAGTGGCAGTTTTTTTTATCTTTCCAACTTCTAGCGGTCCAAAGGAAAGGTGCCGTTTAAGGTAGGCATTGGCTTCTTTCTTATTAGGGGCATTCAACAAGCCTATCAACCAGGTGTTTTCCTTCCCGCAGAAGCCTAAATTCTGGGCTTCTTCTGGCATGCCTTTTCCTCTGGACAGAAGGTGGGCCGCATTCCATGGTGAATTAGTGTGCAACCACCATTCTTTAGATTTATTATGCCATTTAATGCCCTGCTCAATGTCATCCAAGTCTTCGTTTGATTTTACAAGTTTGTTGATTGTAATAGGACTGCCGTCAAGGTTTGTCCTTTGAATGTCTATGTCAGTGGTGTCCCCTGTGATTGTGGTAATCTCACCTAATGCCTTGAGTTTATCGGGGCAGGCATGGACAAACTCTTTCTTTGAGTAGCCGTTAGCTTTTAAGAAATTTGCCATTTCTTTTCTGGACCATTTGTGGTGTGTAGCTGGCGAAAGGGCGGGCATTGGCATGCGAATCGGGTACCCTGTGTAGTTCTCATGTGTGGTGTCCTTCGCACCTTGGAATCTGGGAATTGCACCCCTGTTTTCTCCCAGCTTTTGTTGTTGTCGCTCCCTGGTGGGAAGTTTTATTTCGGCCCATACAATGCCATGATCTGAAATGATATACTTCAATGATATACTGAAGTATGGATTTTCTTCAGTCCAACCCGTTTTGACTGCCATGTCAGCCATTGTTGTGTTTGCAAGAATATGGGTGAGTTTAGCTTTAGAGCTTTTCTTGATGACGTGGGTGAATACTTCATCGCCTGGGTGGTGCTCCATGATCAGCTCTTTAAGTGAGCATTTGTCATTACTGAGGTGTGCTAGGAGGTGCTTGTTCTTTTCCAGGTGGTCACGTAGGGCATGATGGTGCCTCCTGTAATGCGTTGTTGTTGGGTAATGGTGCAATTCTTGTCTCCGATTTCGATATAAGCTTTATTCGGGCTGTTTCCAGCTTTGGCTGCCCAATCCGTGAGAGTGTCATAGAAGGTGATTTGTTCATCTTGGAGAGTAGCATTGTTCATGTAACCACTGGCTACGTAGAGCTCAAATCCTTTCTTACCCACAAATTTTTATCATTACGGCTCTCTTTGCGGTACCATCAGTTCTCGTGACAGATGGAGCCAGAGGCAGGGTTTTTGGGTTCCACTGAACAAGGCTACAATTAAGCAATTGCAATATCTTTATGGCAGGAAAGATTGACCAGTATTTTAACAGGTTGAGCAACAGCTCCTCCAAATAATTACTTCAAGCTACAACAGCCTCCACTGGGCAAGAATTCATGTCTTATACTTTCAGGGCGCGCATTTCATATCTCTGATCGATCTGTCCTATGTCGGCTGGCATATCATCATCTGCCACCTATACAAATCCTAATCAGAGAATCTGCATTTGGACAATCCTAATCAAGACAGTTGATTTCATTGTCCCTTGTTGACCTTTGCCTTCTTCCTACGAGGAGCCACGTCCTGCACTTCTTCGTCATCACTGTCACTGCCTCGGGTACATTCCAAATAAGCTATGTGCTCAGCTGTCCAACAGGCAGGATATTTCCTGGGTTGCCTCTTCGTCACTTCGGACACCCCAGCATTATTTTCACTCATTGAAGTCAATCCAGTATCTGGCCCAGATGGTTCCTTCGGTTGTACTTGAATAGTCTCCACCACAGAGGCTGGAGCATCCTCAGATATGGCCTCAGACTTCTGCTCGGTGATAGGCTGATCCTCTGGCTGAACGGGTGAGGTCGGGGGGGTGCCCTTTGGCACCCAGATAAGTTCACCCTTATCATCCATGATCAACTGCAGTCCCAGTCTCTTCAACTTTCGAGCTTCAGCCTGTTCTTCAGCATCGTCAGCTACCAAGTCATCGAACTCGTTGACGTCATCCTCTGTGTCATCATATTCAGGCGAGTCAGGCACCCATTTCGGACTGGCAGTATCCATGCCATGCTTACTGTCCGTGACACCCGCGTCATCATTTTCATCCGAATCTGGTAGCTTCTCCTTACTCCAGGTCACAGCACCTGGACCCGAATCGTCACTGTTCGTAGGCGTCGATTGGAAAGACTTACGCCCAGTGTATGGAATCCCGCGATACTCATACTCGTCCTTCACCTTCGCCTCCTCCCAGTACGCATTACTGAGCGGCAATGAAAATGGCGCTACCGGCCCCTTCACTAGAGTGGCGTCTTCCAGAAACCAGCCACCGCTCCTATTACGCTCCCAGCGGCGTAGCGCTCCAGAAGGGTGGACGATAATATGCTGCCAGCTATAATCGAGCCCAGGCTTTCGCTCCCCACAGTACGAAGTCAATGGCTCGGGAGTCCCCTTCCGAGCCCATTGCCATTTCACTGCCCCACTGCGCACAAATACAATATGCCAATCGAATGGCTTGACATGGCCAGTGTTCCCTGGCACAACTCCTCCCCTCTTAGCTTGTTAGTACAAAGAGATGATAACTCAGAGTCATTTGTACAGCAGCTAAGATCCAGACACAGATCAGCCATGCGTATGTATGCGTGATATGCTTTTCTGATCGAACAGGTGCTCGAAGAGTTGTCGAAGCAATCCAGAGGGCAGAGGATATACAGCAGCGGAGACTCCCGCTCCTTGTTGCCCAGGATGAGGCCCCAGTTGAGCAGTTTCCGGATGTGATCCCAGCGTCTGTTGGTGAAGACAAGGAGTATCCATCGTACAGTATCGCAGGTCCACCGGAGGAGGCGACTGCGTCCAGATGCAAGTAGGCTTGCGGTAGCCAGTGCCATACATACAGTAAGAGCAATACAACGGAGTAGGTAAACGGCGAACTACGGGTCGAAATCGCAGCGCAAAGGGAAACCTGCCCATCGGATTTTCCATAAACCAATGCTTGGGTTTGAGGAAATCGAAAATTTGGAGCGTACGGCGTACACAGGCATCAGCCTGTCGCAGTTGTCGCACCCCAGTGGTCTTCGCCTGACTGTATTCTGTGCACGGTGGGCTAGCCCAGATGACGTCAAAGTAACCAGGCGCGTAACGCTTGAAGTCCCAGTCTTGTACCTTCTCAGCGTAGGTAGGTTGCCAGCGAGCGGATCATGATCTACGGTGACCACGGTGCTCTTCGGATAGCATGACAGGAAACTTCTCTCCACACTACCTGTACCACTGAAAAGTACCAGCAGTCGCAACTCGCGTGACGAGACCACAGAGTCCAGAAGAGCCAGAGGCGTCACAAAGGCGTCAGAGGAGCGACAATATTGTTCCCAGGGTAGGCAGTTGTCCAGAGAAGTGGGTGGAAAAATAATTAATATAGAATAAGTTTTCATAATTTTAGAATAACCCGTTTTCATGGTGAATTTAGAATAAGTTTTCTTGATGTCATCCGGCTATGACCGGTGGTCCTTTTCACGACTCGTGTTCAAATAATGTGCACACAGGTCAAACGCTCTCGTTCCCGCTGGTGCCATCACGAGGAAGCCTCCAAAAAGCTTTAAGAAGGTTTGTCTCGCTTGTGATAATGGTGGGCGCCGTTGTAATAGACACTCACGGCGTGTTCTGCTTGAAAAAAAGGCCCCTGTACTTCTTCTATATCCTAAACCCTTTGACTTGCCTTTTACCGCTGCACGCGACCGGCAAGCATCTTTGAAACTTCCGAGTTTCAAAGATGCGTTTTGTATTTTGGGTGCACCCTAATTTTACAAAACGGCCGAGCGCTTCCCGTTTGTGCGGGATATTCACATTTATTCCATGGAATATTTCATATGGATTAACACACATAATAAGCACGAAGGAATCGGCCACGCAACTTTGAAACTAACGAGTTTCAAAGATGCGTTTTTTGTCATTTGGGTGCGCATACCCAAATAACAAATCAGCCGAGCGCTTCCCGTTGGCGTGGGGTATCCAACGCTTGAATGTTGAATATTCACTGTAATATGAGTTAGCAAGCGAGGTTGCAAAGGCATCGGGACAGAATCTACGAAACTGTCCTATGCCTTTGCCTTATCTGAGCCCTGTTGACTTTGGAGAACTTGGGCATTCACTTCAAATTCCCTTCAGGGACTGTCCCGGGGACTCTTCCTTATCTTGGTTCTGGGTTGATAGTATGGTTCTGGCACGTTGTGCGCATCAGCAAGCAGGCTGCTAGTGAATCCAGGGACACCCTTTGTGTACTGGCCTAACCAGTTTAGCTGATTCACTCGGGAAAACTACGCGTGGGAGGCAACTTTGGTCTTATCGCCAGTACCTGTGATACTCTCTATATGAGTTTTACCCTTTTGTATATTCAGAACTGTGTGAATCCAGGGGCACTCTGTGCACTGGCGTAACTCAGTCCGAATTCAGTCTTCATCCTGCTAGTGGGCGACTCACACGCTTAGAGAGAGCATATCCCTTTTGCCTCACTTGTCACCCATTGGCATAGCACTTGACCACGGAGGAGGGGGCAGATTTGGACGCCGCCGCTGTCCAGTCCGCAGCACGGGAGGCACGGCGAGTGATCCGAGAGAAGAATACCCAGAGGCGGATCAGCAACTTTATGAGCACGGAGGAGTCGGCACCAGAGTCCCTTCCCCCGGCATCAGCAGCAGCAACCGCATCAGTAGCAACAGCAGCTCCCATGGGCCAGCCACTATCATTCTCCAGTGCTTGCCATCGCATGCTGACATGCAGAAGCTTTGGGAGTCCTGAAGCAATTTTAGTGCCTTTGCTGTGTATGGCTTGCTGGAGTCGTCTGGTTTCAGGACTTCCCTCATTGTTCCCACTATGAGCGGGGGCATCAGGTTGTCCTCGTAGAGTGTCTGGGCATGGACAACCTGGTGCAGGTTCAGCCGGCCCTTGTCTGCAAATAGTCCGTGTGTGGTGGTGTCAAATGGGTAGTTTTCCGTTCGTTCTCGACTCCCACCTCCTGTCATATTTGCCGTTTGGTTTCGGGTTTGTGTCGCAACTCTTCTTTTAATCATTCGCATAAGTGCCTTGCCTTTTGTTGGGGCGCCTTCCCTGATGGTGGTTACTGTATGTTCCGGTTTTCTTGTTCTAATAAATATGGGCCTGCCATTGCGGGTAATTAGTCTGAGCAGTTTGTAACCATGGGGTGGCTGGGCGTGCCGTCTCGCTGCTCTGTTTGCTTCGGTTCCTTTTCTTCTATGTCTGCGGTTTTGCGTATTTTTGTTGTGCTTGCTGTAGTGCGTTGTCCGCATGCGGCCTTGTGTTGCCATCTTCAGAGACACTGCTGCTGTCAGTATCAGGAGCAGAGGGGTTATGGCAGTCTGTCTTGGTCTGGTTGTGTCGTGTTGTGCTCGTCGCGTGGGCTGTTTTGTTCGATTCGCCTTTGTGTCGAGTTTATGGTTACAACGTTGCACTGCTCCCATACTCCCATTGTAACGCCCCTAATGTTCCTCGCTGGGTGGGGTTCATTTTTGGCGGCTTGTATCGTCATTGTGTAAGAATATTTCAGCATTTCAAGGTGTTTTTCGATTTTTTTGTTTTTACGTAGAGTATTTTTGGGAATTTGCTTGTGGTCGAATGTTGCCAGCATGTTCCCATTTTGTGTGTGCTGTGTTTCCACACCTTCTCAAGCCACTTCCCGGAGTTTTTTTGTTGCCTCACTCTGTATTGTGGGCTGTGTGCAGTCTTTTGTGGCTTCCATCATCGTTAGGGTTTCGGTAGGGTTCGTCCTTATATTGTTGCAATTTCGTGTTAACTGGCTGAATGGTAATGCATCCTTCGACTGTGGTTGGGGTGGGCTGCATGTTAAGTTGTGTTTCTGGTATGAATAGTGTGTGTTGTTTTTTGCTGGTAATGTATTGCGACACTGGCTAGCAATCGGAATCGAAAAGTCATCCCCGACTAAGCGATTCCGAATTCCGTTCCGGGGTACGATATCGCGCGTATCCCGTAATCCGTAACCCGGGATCAGAAATCGGAACCTCTTTAATGACAACACATAGTATCATTGTCTGCCTGATGAGTGGTGGAGAGCACCAGAATCAGGCATGTGCTGCTCGTGATTGGTCGATGACAGATGATCATCTAGGAATGCCAATGATTGTTGAAGGGCAACATGTTGAAAAGGGAACTTGTTGAAAGTTGCCCTCAGCTAGTGTTGACCAAGATAGGAAACAGTCAAGTTTTGCATGTTAGTTATAGGCTGGAAAGCCATGCTGAACATAAGAATACAGTGTTATAGGTCGAAGTACCATACCATATATCAGTAAGTGAATCGTATAAGGCCAAAGAGCCAGTATATGTCACGCAATAAGAAAACGTGGAGTATAAGGATGTAAGCCAAAACAATACGAACAAAAACAGCAGAAAATATAAAAAGAAAATAAGGATTATAACTATAGGGATAAGTCTAGATTGGGTGTAGACATTTCATTATAATCCAGATTGGGTGTAGGCACTTCATTTTAATCTAGATTGGGTGTAGGCACTTCATTTTGGTAGATTGGGTGTAGGCTCATTCTTAATCTAGATTGGGTGTAGGCACTTCATTTTAATCTAGATTGGGTGTAGGCACTTCATTTTGGTCTAGATTGGGTGTAGGCACTTCATTTTAATGTGCCATTGGGTGTAGACACAGGTATAGGGGTCGCAATTTCTTTTGTTATGTGTTGCACAAAAAAAAAACATTATTTCGCGAATTCAACCGGTAGATATCAACATCCGACCACAATGAACATATCTAACGGTTGAATTTGCGAAGTAATGTTTTTGCATGCGATTACTAGCGAAAAACTGTTCGATGTTTGTTGTTATTTGTTGCAAAACAAAACACAATTTCGCAAATTCAACCGGTAGATATCGACATCTAACCACAATGAACATATCTAACGGTTGAAATTGTGAAATAATGTTTTTGTATGCGGTGACTAGCAAAACATTGTTCGTAATCGATGGTTTTTGTTGTTTGATGCTTAAAAAAACATTATTTCGCAAATCCAACCGGTAGATATGTTCATTGTGGTCAGATGTTGATATCTAACGGTCGAATTTACATAATAATGTTCACATGCAATATTATCAATGTAAAATGTAATGCCCTCCAGGCATCAAGGTATGTTAAAATGAAGTCTACGCCCAATCTAGATTAGAAATGAAATGTCTACACCCAATCTAGATTAAAATGAAGTGCCTACACCCAATCTGGATTAAATGAAATGTCTACACCCAATCTGGATTAAAATTAATTGCCTACACCCAATCTAGATTAAAATGAAGTGCCTACACCCAATCTAGATTAGAATGAAGTGCCTACACCCAATCTGAATTATAATGAAATGTCTACACCCAATCTAGACTTATCCCATAACTATATGTTTAAGTTATCGGGAGTGTGCCTCGAACAATGGCTGGCTGGCTGCATCGCTTTGCTGCGGAACCGTTCATCTCAAATTACGAAGGAGACGTTGACTAAGCTGTCCAACAAGACAACGCGTATAAAGGTGGGTGCCATATCACAAATAAGGTGTCCAAAGATCGTATATGGATGCGTCTTTTATACTGTCATCTTTCTAAATCATCATCTTAGCAACGACGTATTCCGACAGAGGAAGCACTGGACGAGAAACAAGTACACCGAGTTGTATCGCGTTGCGAATGATGTACATAATACTGCTTGGCAAACTATGTATGTAGCGAATTCTGAAGCACGATGCATACATTCGCTGCCCTTGACTACCGCGCACCGGGACACACTAATTTTCCGTGCCCCGCTCCTTCCATCAGGGGTCGGGTGTTATCATACACGTGTGATATGCGATTGCTGAACCAATAAGTTGGCAGTAACTGCCTAAATTCATGCAAGGCGTGTGCTAGAGTGCCATAATGAATAAATTTGACCTAACACTACGGCAAGCCATTGCGTGCCGATCTGCACGATTTCATACAATTCAAACGGCCACGTGTAAACAATATGGCAGATGGCTCTTCGTATCCAGCAAACTTGAGCATTTCGAGTTGAATACTGGCATTATGGAATATGTCGGGAGAAGGAAATATGCGAAAGTTCTCAGGGTAGATACTTTGAAGTCGACGTGCCTCGTCGTGATACTCATCCCAGTAAAGTTCAATTCCTGGCATACCATCGCCAACGCGCACAGCTAACGTTGAAAAACAAATAATCGCATGGGTCTAGCACGAATGCGAAAGAGGTTGTAAGGCACACCCACCTTTTTTCTTTGTCGGAGCGATGCCATATGAATATTTAGGAAATGTATGGTCCCACAGAGGATCTTCAGCATACTCGTTTGCACAATCAACCTTGCCCAAAACGTGTACATCTACATGCAACATTTCCCATCCATCGAAATTAATCATGTCAAGGACTGTAGAAATAAGCACCGAGGTACGCACTTTCTGGCTTTGTAGAACAGATGCGGTTGGAAAAGAACATGAGGTGCTGTGCTGGATGCCAAGCCAGGCCCAGCTCAGAGATAATCCTAGCACTTGAGGTATTTTGGAAAAGGATGAGGAACACCTCTTACTAGAGACGGGTGATGCCTTTCTGATGCAGAAATGCACACATGAAGAGGGGTCAGTGGGCAGTGGGCAGAGGATAAGGGCAATGCAGTTTTGTCGAAGTAGGAACTTGAGCTGGCAGACTAAGGGACTAACATGATTGTGATCAGGTGAGTAAACGTGCCTGCGGAGGCTGCAGCCGAGGGCACATTCAGACGGGGCAGCAGGGGAGTAGTAGGTGGCGAACGATGTGGAAGCTAAAAGCGAGCGGTAAAAAATCGGCTATGCATGGGGATGGGCCAACAGCTTTCTGTAGGGCGATAGGAATCACGCTGGAGGTGCGTCAAGAGTGCTGAGGCGCTGCAAGGGTGTAGGCTCGTGGGGCACATGAAAATATTGGGAGTATGGGCATCATTCCAATCGAAGTCAGCCTCCACCTTATAACGAAGAACAAACTCGCTTTCAGGGATGGTATGATGCCGTACTAATGGGATGGCAGCATGGCAGGATGCCCCACACCGAGCATGAGCAGCATGGCAGGATGCCCCACACCGAGCATGAACAGCATGGCAGGATGCCCCACACCGAG
>LGRX02019194.1:9599-20607 GCA_001247695.2 Cymbomonas tetramitiformis | reverse complement strand
AGTCGTTTGTCGTGTGGCCTTTCGGTTGGAGGGGGTGTGGAGTTGTAGACACTACGGTCGGGTTGGTGGGCGTTCGGCTCACGCACGTCATGCGAGGCGCACCCTCTAGTTTATTGCCCGCGCCAGCTCTGCACGCACGGGATCACACCCGGCCTGTGTACGCAGCTCGTGGGAGGGGCGGATGCTGTGAGGTCATGGGAGGTCGAGTCGTTTGTCGTGTGGCCGTTCGGTTGGAGGGGGTGTGGAGTTGTAGACAAGGTCGGGTTGGTGGGCGTTCGGCTCACGCACGTCATGCGCGGCGCACCCTCTAGTTTACCCGCGCCAGCTCTGCACGCACGGGATCACACCCGGCCTGTGTACGCAGCTCGTGGGAGGGGCGGATGATGTGAGGTCGTGGGAGGTGGAGTGGTTTGTCGTGTGGCCGTTCAGTTGGAGGGGGGTGTAGAGTCGTAGACAAGGTCGGGTTGGTGGGCGTTCGGCTCATGCACGTCATGCGCGGCGCACCCTCTAGTTTACCCGCGCCAGCTCTGCACGCACGGGATCACACCCGGCCTGTGTACGCAGCTCGTGGGAGGGGCGGATGATGTGAGGTCATGGGAGGTAGAGTCGTTTGTCGTATGGCCGTTCAGTTGGAGGGAGGTGACACGGTCGGGGTGGTGGGCGTTCGGCTCACGCACGTCATGCGCGGCGCACCCTCTAGCTTATTCGCGCCAGCTCTGCACGCACGGGATCACACCCGGCCTGTGTACGCAGCTCGTGGGAGGGGCGGATGATGTGAGGTCATGGGAGGTAGAGTCGTTTGTCGTGTGGCCGTTTAGTTGGAGGGGGGTGTGGAGTTGTAGACACGGTCGGGTTGGTGGGCGTTCGGCTCACGCACGTCATGCGCGGCGCACCCTCTAGTTTACCCGCGCCAGCTCTGCACGCACGGGATCACACCCGGCCTGTGTATGCAGCTCGTGGGAGGGGCGGATGATGTGATGGTCATGGGATGTCGAGTTGTTTGTCGTATGGCCGTTCGGTTGGAGGGGGGTGTGGAGTTGTAGACAAGGTCGGGTTGGTGGGCGTTCGGCTCACGCACGTCATGCGCGGCGCACCCTCTAGTTTACCCGCGCCAGCTCTGCACGCACGGGATCACACCCGGCCTGTGTACGCAGCTCGTGGGAGGGGCGGATGATGTGATGTCGTGGGAGGTAGAGTCGTTTGTCGTATGGCCGTTCAGCTGAAGGGGGGGTGTAGAGTTGTAGACAAGGTCGGGTTGGTGGGCGTTCGGCTCACGCACGTCATGCGAGGCGCACCCTCTAGTTTACCCGCGCCAGCTCTGCACGCACGGGCTCACACCCGGCCTGTGTACGCAGCTCGTGGGAGGGGCGGATGATGTGAGGTCATGGGAGGTAGAGTCGTTTGTCGTGTGGCCGTTCAGTTGGAGGGGGGTGTGGAGTTGTAGACAAGGTCGGGTTGGTGGGCGTTCGGCTCACGCACGTCATGCGCGGCGCACCCTCTACAGTAGTTTATTACCCGCGCCAGCTCTGCACGCACGGGATAAAACCTGGCCTGTGTACGCAGCTCGTGGGAGGGGCAGATGATGTGAGGTCGTGGGAGGTAGAGTCGTTTGTCGTGTGGCCGTTCGGTTGGAGGGGGGTGTGGAGTTGTAGACAAGGTCGGGTTGGTGGGCGTTCGGCTCACGCACGTCATGCGCGGCGCACCCTCTAGTTTACCCGCGCCAGCTCTGCACGCACGGGATCACACCCGGCCTGTGTACGCAGCTCGTGGGAGGGGCGGATGATGTGATTTTTACCTATTTTGTCACTTTTGGCTTATATGTAAGCCTCAGTGTATACCATAATGTACACATCTGTCACAACTCTGTAATATATCTCACTAGCACCCATGAAATTGAATTTGATATTTTTTCATGGTGTTCTGTGAAGATACGTGCATGGCCATCATTTGGGGTTTTACTGGTTGAAACCCATGATAAACAGACCAAACCCTAATACTTATGTGTAAATGTATCAATAGTGACTCGCAGTCACTTATATGATAACTTGTCAGTTGATTTATTACTTACTCAGGACTGTCAATTCCTTAGATAACCTTAGCTAATAGCTTCAGGCGAGATCACTCCTCGGTTCGGTCGCCTGTCCTTGGCTGTTGATCACGTTGCCTACCCACGAATGGGTCTGCTGGAGGTCTTCTTTATCTCTTCGGATCCATGACAATACTCTGGATGGTGGTGCAATCCAGATACTAAGTAACTTGAGCAAATGCTCATAGTAATCAGGTAATTACCATTTGCTTAGGCATATGGCGGTGCACTGGAAGAGTATCAAAATGATATCTTCAATTACTAAGCAAATCAGAACAGTGCTTGAACAATTAGAGCAATGTCTGTTTAAATACCTATATCAGCTACATCAATGTCAAGATGAGTTCTGATCTGTGTGATTACTGAAATATGCTTTGAAGTGATCAGGTTCTGAATCAACTGTCAAATGCATAGAAGATGATGGTGTTGCTCCAGCGATAGAGTGAAAGGGGCATGGACAGTAGTGTTCAACAGTGACCAGCTGTTTTGTGAACACTGCCTTCGGGTCTGGAGATATTTTCCATCCAGCCCTTCAGCATGTGGATTGATCCTGTTCCCTTATCTATCGCCATCACTGACATCCAACACGCACATGCATGTGTTTGTTGGATGGTATCTATGTATCATACATGTGATGTTGATATAATACTTGATCATATACACTTAGTGAATCAGTGCAATGTCAGCATACATAGTAATAATGTCAGTGACTTATGCATTGTGCAGGTACTTACTGATTTAGTACACTTAAGCAAATTGATAGTGATTAATCATACAAGTTAGTCTGTATACCACTGGACATCATATAGCAAGTATGATGCATATCAATATAGTTATTATACTGTTGTAATCCTGCACTTCTCATCATGATGTATGATGAGTTGAATGGTATATTTTCACAAGTGGCTCCGGTGTGTATTCCATCTTGATCAACAGGAGAACAGTTATCCCATCCCAAATCCTCCGTCAGGGATGACTGAGCTAATTCCTGTCTTAATGACCAAGACTGGCACCTTATACCATTTGGATTTCAATATAGCCTACTTGCAAGATCTAGCATGTATATGTAATATGCATGTTGCAGTGTGATATAGGTGTACTGCTGGATAAACCCCCGGTTCCATGGGGTACAAGCCCATGGTCGGTTAGGCGAGGACAGATCACCATCGAATCGATCAACAGAACTACACGATGGTTTACCGATAAGCCCTTACTTTGTAATCCTCTGCACATACATCTATGTTGCACTGTTGGTATATGCATGTGTATGCCAACCGTTATCGTGATCAGGCTGGTATGCATATGTGCATGTATGCTAGATTTATATGATCAGGTTAATTATTATCACAGTGTAATTGGATGAACAAGTTACAGACTTACAGTATATGTAGCAAGTTGCGGCATGTGATAATGAATTGCAGTATGTGATAGTGATAAGTGGGATAAGTGTGATAAGTGGGATAGTGACAAACGTCATCACACTATCAATCACAGCATGTTGTTATAATGATGACAACATGGTATATACTTATGCACAGCATGTGTGTGTGATAATGATGGTATTGCACACAACACAATAATTCTGCAGCATGTATGTATTGTTGGTTATGCAGCATCATGCGTCCCTCTGCGCAGCATCATGCGTCCCTCTGCGCAACATCATGCGTCCACATGCGGAGTATTGTGTGTCCATCTGTGAAGTATTGTATGCCCATCTGGTGCAAAATTGTATGAACATTGAGATAGCACACTATATCTGCGCGTGATACATATGTATGTCGCGCTGCATGTTGATGCACCACAAATCGATGCGTCCCCTGCACAAGCTAAAATCATCGCACGTGTGCGTCGCACTGAACGATTAGTGCAGAACATTTGCGAACATCGCTGTAGCACATCCTTTTCGCACAGTATGGATGTGTATGTCGCTGTCGCTGATATTTGTCGCATAGTATGATTGCGAATGCGCTGATAACGAAATTGTGCGCGTCCCTGTCGCACTTGATGCGAATCATATATACTGACGATCATTTTTCGTTTGCGCGCTTGATTCTCGCATACCGTACCAACCCTGCGATATTTGACAGCATACATGTACGATTCATTGACTCGTGCGCACACCTTGTCGCAATTTATTCACTAATGATATGCTGTTAGCTGCGAATATGATCGCGCTGATGATATTGTTGCACACTCCGCCGTTCGCTGATGATATTGCAGCGAATGCTGTCGTATGCGTGAAGATATTCGAAGTATATGTATGTGCGAGCTCTGTCGTACCGTATACAGGTCTATATACAAAATATATCAAGTCTGCTGCACACACTCGTGTCCTCGTTCTTCGCCTGAGCGATCGAATACCACTGCCACGGTCCTATACGGACTTGATATAAGACGCGGCTGCTATTGAACAGTAGCAAGCACGCGCAAGTATATGGTGGGGTATGAGTGCAGCAAACTGGTAGACCAGAAGTGCTTGCTTGAGCCCAATGCTCCTCATATACCTCAATGCCCTCACGCGTCATACGCGTTACCACCATCGGGTTGTGAACCCGAGGGCATTGGGTGAACTACCCGCATCGGCTGGTCGATATAGCCATTGATGCTCGCATGCTGTACATTTCATGCTTGAAGCGAAGACACGTCTTCTCAGAACACTTCGGTTCTTCAAGACTTGTCTTGCTTCGCCATCTCGATGCCAATACCTGGCCTCTCGATGACAGATGTCACTCACCTTAAGTGGATGACAGACATTATGACTGTACATGTCATAGTCGACCGTACTGACAATACTCGACGACTGTATGTAATTATGATATATGACATGACATGACATGACATAGTATGACATGCATGACATGTATGACACACGTGTCATCGGTCATATCCCTGACAGTTATGCAATAAGGAGAGACTTGTTAGACATCATTATAGATGAGACATGAGAGAGGCCTAGGAAGGGACGGATGTGAGCTTTTTTGCAACCCTGTAAACTCACACCCTGGAATCAAAACAAGGAGGTGTATTCCCACGGCAGCAATGAAAGAGGCGCTGAGACCCTTTTGCCACAAGGGAAAAATAGGATGGGATGGACTTGCAAGAGATGCATACATCAACAGTGTCAACGGAAAAGGAAGAAAGGTCTATGGAAACCCACCTTTTGATGGTGGGGTATTAAAGGGAGCATCTGCGGTTATGCTGACACTGTCCCGTGGCCTGGAGGCGGCCATGACTTCGGAGGGATTCGAGGGAATCTGGCTTCTGCCATTCTCCTGCTTCATCTCTTCTTTACACTTTCGGACTTATCTATTTCTAACTATTAAACGACCGCACGAGGTATGATTTCGATACTACGGCGGTCAACTATCCGGAATAGGATTTCGCTATTCACTTCAAGTTATGCTTTCAATGTATGCTTTCAATACAAATATACAGCGGTTACGGTTTCGTACTTTTTATGTTACACTTTTCTCAGTTCAGTTCTCATCTCCGAAACTGGTTACACTTAGAGTTCTTATACATTCATGAACTCTTTCCATAACTCAACTGTACTGAGTACTCCGTACAACAGGCTAGGCACCTCACATCAACATCATTCTGATCGGTCCTACTGTACTCCATACTGAGTACTCTTATAGTTGTAGTTGCTTTTTGTACTTAGCAGTTTTTCTTGCTCTTGTGCTTGCCTCCTAGCACACGGTGTCGCTGATGATTCCTGCGCGGAGTGATTTCGGGAAGGCACAGCAGTTGCACAAACAACGAATAGCATGCAGACTGCGAGAGACGTGAGGGCGGAGAACCCAAAACCCATCGGCGGTCTGCCGCACCCCAACGTCTGCCGTGGTGGCGGAAGACCCTCGTCGTCATCCTCGGAGTCGTCCGCTGCCACTGAAACCGAGTCCACGGACGCAACGGGCCCCATGCAGTGCATCGCAAGGGTCGGCTCCGGTCCAGTCAGGTCCAACTCGA
Organism: Cymbomonas tetramitiformis; assembly: GCA_001247695.2. NCBI lineage: Eukaryota > Viridiplantae > Chlorophyta > Pyramimonadophyceae > Pyramimonadales > Pyramimonadaceae > Cymbomonas > Cymbomonas tetramitiformis. The sequence continues at coordinate 14,552 of LGRX02019194.1, read as the reverse complement.
CCGCGAACTTGTCCATCAAGGACACGTGCGGCTCGTGTGCGTGCAACGCGCTGACGGGATACATCTCCTCGTCGGACACCACCGACTGTGGAGCGGTAGGCGGTGCTGGAGGTGGTGGCACGGCCGGAGCGTCGGCATGTGCGTTGTCGTGGACCTTGAAGTTGTTGATGTGCATAGCACCACCGACCGCGCAGACCCCGAAGCGGGTGTCGGCGGGCTGACAGCACTCCAGATACTCGTCGATGGTGTCGGGCGCCCGCGCTCCTCGGCGACAGCGAAGGAGAAGGCTGAGACGGTGTCGTAGAGCTCCGGCTTGCCGTCCGCAATGCAGCAGACGGCGTCGAAACGAGCGGGGTCGTTGCTCTCCATGGCGTTCTGGAACAGCGTGGCGAAGACGTCATGCTCGCTGTCCGCAACGCTGAAGCCGTGTGCGCCAACATGTCCGCGTGGCCCGCCGTTCGGGCAGTCCCGATGCCAATGCTTCTCCGCCGTAGCGGAGCATGTCGGGTTCCCGCACAACGAAACGAACGTACCGGTGGGTTTGTGGAAAGCCACCTTCTTAGATGGCTTCCCACGGAAGTTCTGCGGGAAGTTGCCGTGCTCGGGAAGAGTCGCCGCAGCGAAGTGATTGCCGTCACCATGCCCACCTCGTCCGATGGCGTGCTTCTTGTCGTTGCGGGTTGTGAAGCCCTTGGTGTCGTCGATACGGGTGTGAAGGGCCTTGATCTCTTTCTTCATGTCGAAGAGCTGGTCACGGAGCTCGCTGAAGATGGCTTTGAAGTCTTCGTCGTCGTGTTGTCCAGTCAGGGCGAGGGCGGAGTACTTGCGCGCAGCAGCCGGGACGTGCGAGTCCGTCCCATTTTGTGCGTAGCACTCACGGGTCCATTGCTGAATGGTGGCAAGGGCGCTCCGCCGCACGCTGGTCGTGCAACAGAAGCCGGTTGACAACCGGGGCATAGAAAACCGGGTCGAGGGCCTTGATGAAAAGGGACTTGACCTCCATGTCGTCGAGGGTGCTCTTCCTCCGAGCAGACCGAAGAGCGGCGTTGAAGGCGGCGATAGTCCGCGACGGGTCGCACTGGGTGATCTTGATGGCCAGAAGGTCTGCGGTGCCCTGAACGAGGGTCCGCCGGAATCCAGAAGAAGCATTCTGGCGATCTCCAGCAACACCCGTTTCCCATCAAACGGGTGTGCCTCCGCCGAAGACTCCATCCAGTCTGCCGCGGGCGACACCGGAGCGATGATGTATTCCAGTGTCGAAAACAGTAGCTTGTTCGCCTCGGCGCGAACGAGCAGCGTGGCATCCTCCAGGTCGAACAGAGAAGAAAACGCGGCCTCTTCCGTGGCGAAAATGTCCCGTAGCGCCAAAACCAGACGGGCGAAAACGGAGCCGACGTTCGATTCCGTACCATCAAAACGCCCATGTTTGTCGTCGTACACCTTCTTGATGACGAGCTTAGCGGCCCGCTCGTCGAAGGATTCCTTCGCCAGACGTCGTACCTCGTCTAGGAACTTCGCTCCTGCCGATTCAGCAGCTGGTCCTGCCGCAACCGTAGGGGTGGCTAGTGTGGTTGCATGCCTGGCTGCGGCATCGTCGAAAATCGTAAGTAGGGAGCGGCGCGCGGCCACGGTGTGAGATCTCGTAGAAGTGCCCATCCCTACAAATTTAGGACGCCTGTACCCGACATGTACCCGGCATGTACTTTGGCAAGGAACATATGTACCTACCCACTCCCAACTTGGGGCCCAAAACTCAGTGAAAATCCGAGTTGTAAAAAAGTGCAATATTTTGACATATATGTCAAGGCCATGAGTGACTAAGACACCCTTGACAAGTTTCGATGTAAACAAATGAGTTATTCCTTCAGAAATGGACATCCGGAAAACAGGACTGGCGTGTACCTACGTGCGTGTACCTACATGTACCCCGTCGACGGGTACACACTTCCAGAACGGTGCATGCGGGGTGCATGTGTACGCAATCGAGTGCGTACACATGCACCCAGCATGCACCGGGCGGGTACATGTAGGTACATGCCGGGTACATGGTTCCTCGTACACATGCACCCAACGTGTACCATGCAGTACATGCTGAGTACATGCTGGGTACATGGTGTCTCGTACACATGTACCAGCCATGTACCAAATGGCAGACTAGTGCATGTTGGGTACATGTGAACGCACCCCCTTAGTACGACGTGGGTACATAGTTACCCCACGCGTGTTATATATGGCGTGCACGTGTACCGACAATGTACCATGTGTGAATTTAACAATTCACCATAACAAAAACGATCATTATATACAATTACATTTACCTATGTTTATCTATCATGCCTCATCGTCACTGGGATTCTCATCTCGGACAATCTGCTCAAAGAAGTCGGCTAGCGGATCCAAGACCACCGAGGTTTCCATGCAAGGATGCTTTCGAATCACCACTTGAGAAGCAATCTCCTCGGCTAGCACAAACGGTTCTTTTCGATCGAATTCAGTGGCCGGATTCTCTGGGTCCAAGAAGTAGAAACACTTTGAAACACTTTCCGCTCCTATGATGGAATGCCTCGCACGCAAAGCGGCCGTTAAAGCTTTAGTTGGCTTCTTGAGCCACGAAACCTTGACAAACACGTACGGTCTTCCTCCAAGCTCCACTCGATAGATGTCATCCACCCGGCCAAACCTGGAATACAAGCATCACCCCCTCCCGACATCAAGCACGTATGCACCATCACATCGATATCAAGTCAGTCTCGCACCGCTTGGCTCGTGCATGTTCGGCCCGCACACTACTGCACACTGGTACATGTGCACCCAAGACGTACCCAGTATGAAGACATGACGGGTACCCATGCACCCACGCGTTCCCATGTTAGGTGTGTATGTACCGAGGGTGTACGGGTACTGGTGGTACATGATTGTGCACTCACCGGTCTGTTTTTGCCTTTTTCTTTTGTTCGCTCGCGACCTTTCGTCCTCACCCTCTCGACGTAAAAAGATCGGAAGTAACATTGCACTGTCTTGAACTTTTTGTCCATGGATGCGGTCCGGAACTTCATCGTACCCACTTGCACTCGATTGAACTTGCGGCATCGAGGAGGGCAACCTTCGAGTAGAGCGCGCTCATACTCTGTGTAAGTGTGTATTGTCTTCCCAACCATGGGGTGGGGTCCAGGTCGATGTGCATCTTGTACTTGGCGGTACCCGGTGCGCCTTTGACCTGAAGGTGCGCCGTCTGCAAACAACACATGGCGCCTAAGCACTACGGAAATGCCGGGGACGTATGTACCGCGCGTGCACTGCATTACGGGTGCAAGCTAAATGCACGTGTACCGACCGGGCCAGCACTGGAAACGGTCGCGACCGGGTGCACACGTACTGACCTACGGTACATGGTGGGTACACGTGCACTCACAATGCTCCACATGCGACTTACTTGGAGATGAGGTGGTTGTTGTAGTTCTCCACGAGTTCCTCGAGATTTATGTAGTGCTGGATATTGTTCCTCATCCACTTGGTCAGCAGCTGTTGCTCGAGGTCGGTGAGATTGTGGTTTTTCCCCACGTTGTTGACGCCAACCGGGTCCACGGTGATGACCTTCGTGTGGAACGGGATTGGCACCTCTTGGCGTAATGCCACGAGAAGTCCACGCACGAACCGTATCATGTCCTGTCTGCCGATGCCGTTCATGATGCTCTGTATTGGAAACGCGTTGTTCTTCACCCATCTCCCGATCTTCCCATTTACGACTCGAACACGTACATCCAATACTCGCGAACCGGCCCGAGGTCAAACATCTGTGCGAAAGCAAGTGCGTGTTAAGTACCCACCAATGTGGTGAACACATTCCCCGAGTGCTCTCGATGTTCTCGAACCATTCTTGTACATACTTGTCCGATGACGCCTTGTCCTGTATCGACACACGCCCCGTGCAAGGTGGGTGCACGCGTACCGGGGCATTCTATGTACCGGGTACAAGGAAAGTACATACGCACCGTTATTCTGTAACATATGTACCCGGCATGTACCGCGCCGGGTACGCACCGAGGACGCGTGTACTAGGCGTGTACCCGGTAAATGTACCCTACGTGCTTGCAGTTGCAGGTGTCATGTGGGATGGAGGAGCATATTTTATCGCACCTTCGGGATGAGCTTGTGCGAAGTCAACTCCCTTATGATGGTGGTGAGGTCTCCAACAATCTTGGCGAGTGGATTAAGGGAATTGTCATCGCGTGGCCAAGCCACGAGAGTTGCAAACATGCCGGAGACAAACATTACCAAGTACTCACTTGTTCCATGCGTATGCGCGATGTGCTAGCCTTCGCATAGCATACGCATTGTGAACACACTTTATGTAAGTAGCACACATTTTCGCAATCCTCTAGTGATATTGTGCATATAGATAGGCCTCGTACACGCGCACCAAAGTTGTACCCACCATTGCGTGCATGTGTACCGTTTTCGAGTACACATGCACCTATAGCGTACTAATGCATACGTACGTACATGTTGGGTACATATGTATGGGAGGCTCGTACACACTTGGTACATGTGTACTAATAATGCACCGATATACACGTGCATATGGGGTACGTATGCACCAGTCATGTTAGTATCAATAAGTACATATGTACCTGGTGTGCGTACATGCGTACCCGGCATGTACCTCACTCAAATGTACATGCGGGGTGCATATGCACCAGTCATGTTAATATCAATAAGTGCGTATGCACCTGGCTTACGTACATATGTACCTGACCTGCGTACACGCATACCCGGCATGTACCTGATGCGCGGGTGCATGTCGGGTACGTGCGCACCAGGCATGTTTATATCCATAAGTACATATGTACTTGGCCTAAGTACATATGTACCCACCATGTACCCCGGGTGTCCCAACGGTAACATCCAACGGTAACAAGTAACGGTAACATCCAACGGTAACCTGAGTACATA
>LGRX02019192.1:0-10773 GCA_001247695.2 Cymbomonas tetramitiformis | reverse complement strand
ATATCACCTGAAATTCAGCCTCTATATGACTTGAAACTCAGCCTCTATATCAGCGGAAATCCAGCCTCTATATCACCTGAAATCAGCCTCTACATGAGCTAATATCCAGCCTATATATCACCTGAAATCCAGCCTCTATATGAGCTGAAATCTAGCCTCTATTTGAGTTGCAATTTGGCCTCTACATGAGTTGAGATCCAGCCTTTATATCAAGATAGTTATATCACCTGAATTCCAACCTATTATGAGCTGAAATCCAACCTCTATATGAGCTGAAATCCAACCTCTATATGAGCTGAAATTCGGTCTGTATATCACCTGAAATCCAGCCTCTATATCACCTAAAATTCAGCCTCTCTATGAGCTGAAATCCAGCCTCTATATCAGTTGAAATTGAGCCTCTATATGAGCTGAAAATCGGCCTCTATTTCACCTGAAATTCAGCCTCTCTATGAGCTGAAATCCAGCCTCTATATCAGCTGAAATTGAGCCTCTATATGAGCTGAAAATCGGCCTCTATTTCACCTGAAATTCAGCCTCGATATCACCTCAATTTCAACATCTATATCATCTCAAGTCCAGCCTCTACATGAGCCGAAATTCAGCCTTTATATGAGCTGAAATTCAGCCTTGGCATAAGTTGAAATTCAACCTTGGTATAAGTTGAAATTCAGCCTTGACATAAGTTGAAATTCAGCCCTTACATGAGTTGAAATGCAGCCTTCATATATGAGCTAAAAATCAGCCCCCATATGAAGTGAAATTCAGCCCCTATATCATTGAGTTGAAATTCGGCATGCCTCTACATGAGCTGAAATCTAGTCTCGTTGTTAGCGCGGAAAGCAACCCCTAGAAGCCTAGATGGGCTCACAGGTAACATATATGTAATTTACTTGAAAGTCTAGATATGTTGTGAGATGCATAATGTATGTATGATTGGTGTTTGCAAGCTATTTAAATTTGCACAAACTAGTTGAAATCATTAGGCCAGATGGGAGGCAAAATATACATCCTCAAAACTCCTCTTATCTATCTCAAACTTGTTTCTACTTATGCTGCATGGCTTGCACAAATAACTTGTAATTGCAGGTGGGAGCGCAATGTGGATTGCCGCGCTTGCCAGCATGCTTGGCCCGAGCCCCACATGTGCATTGAATTTTCTTTGCCTCTGCAAGCCTACTAGCAGCCTTACTACTCATCGGCATTGCAGGTCTCGGATGAAGGAATGCAGGCTTTAGCTGAAGCCTCGGAGTGGAGCAAGGACCTGAACAACCCCCCCCCCACCCCTGCATGAATCAAAATGTTGTGTGTCGCGAGCGTGCAAATGAGAGTAATGAGAAAGTTGAGAAATTTAGTCGCAAGGGGAGGGGGGTGAGGCGGGTTGGCATGGACAAGGGGGCATCACCAGCTGCATCGGGTACTGCCACCAATGCTGAAGTGGGTGCAGCAAATGACAACTCACCAGTGACATCAAGATCTACCACGCAGCAAGCCCACAACCTCCTTGTCAGATGATGCTGCAAGCAAGAGGCGTGCAAGGAAGTGAGAGATGGGCAAGGCATGCGGGATTATCACTAACAGCAGAATCAATCCATGATTGCTGCTTACTGCATCAAAATAAGTACGTGACTAGAGGTGACTAGAGCAAAGATGTGGGGAATGCAAGGGGTCACGGCACCAGAGGCTGCCACCGGAGCCTTACTGCCAGAGGGGGTTGCCGCAAGCGCATCGGGTCCTGCACCATTCACCCAACCATGTGGCCCTTCACAACATCACCATTAGCCCATGATCGTTGCTTCATGCACCACGGTCCGCAGGTGACTAGAGGTGACTAGATCAGAGAGGAGAAGGGGAGGGGAAGGGGTCACCCGAGTATGACACCAAAGCCATACTGCCAGAGGGGACGGCCGCAAGGGCATCCGTTCCTGCACCAGTCACCCAACCATGTGGCACTTCACAACATCCCCATTAGCCCATGATTGTTGCTTACTGCACCACGATACGTAGGTGACTAGAGGTGACTAGATCCGAGAGGAGGAGGGGAGGGGAAGGGGTCACCTGAGAATGGCACCAAAGGCATGTCGCTTGAGGGTGTTGTCGCAAGTGCAGTGGAGCCTATCAACCAACACTCATCACGCCCCCGTGTTAGATGATGGTACATAGCATACCTTGGGTTGGGAGGGATGCGCAAAAGTTGCATCACCTGCTAAGGCAGAGGGAGGCAATAACATCGGCACCGCCGAAGATGGATCCCCAGCCGAGGAGCCTGCCTCGGGAGTAGCACTCACCACACCTTTTCCCTCTCAGATAAGATGATACACGGATGTGTAGAGGATAAAATTGTTGACGATGGAGGTACAAAAGAGTATACGAGGAGTGCAGCACCTGCTAGGGCTACTAGAGGTGGCGAAATCGAAGCGACTGCGCTTGCCACTCTAGCACGTCGTGTGCACAACCTTTTCCTCTCCGAGCGTTGTTCACGTTTTGCTTGGTGCTCTTGGATGTTATTTTTGTAGACATCCACCTTCTTCTTCATGGCCACCTCACTTACCACTAGATCCGATCGCCGAAAGTCGATTAAGCCCGCCACAAAAAAAGCCTCACCATTATCAATGGGCGGGAGCTGCAAATTATACCGTTGCTCACCATTCACTTGAAGAGCAAGTTTGTGGGCCTCCTCTGCCATCCACCAATCATACAGGCTAGGGCACCCATAGCCCAACTCCAAAGTTTCCCGGATTTCGGCATTGTAGATGGCCACGCTTTCCAAGAGAGAGAGCGCGCCCATCACCGGACTCATGTTCTTGGTCACCGCCGTGTTCATGACGGCGTGCACACGCTCACATCCAAGACTGCCTCGGCCATTCACCCGCCATCGCGGCAAGTGTTCCAAGGTCTTCTTACCCGGGACTTGGCGATGCTCGACAAACCCTGATGGGTAGGGCGTGAATTCCGCAGCACGCTTCATGGCACGCTCTATGGCCTTGATCGCCGCTAGAGAAAAGACACTGTCTCCTTTGTCAAGTCCCCTTCCTTCCTTCTTCTCTGCATCGATGATTGTCTCCAACATACGGCCAAGGCGCTTGTGGATGATGACTGGATGATTCAAGTGCTTCCGAATGTTAAGCTCAAAGGTATTCCAATATTGACCACATTCAGGAGTCCTTTTACCGGTCACCGGGTCAAAAGAAACCTGCTCCCTCTCCCCGACAATCTCTACAATCGATTCCGATGTTTGAAAAGGTTAAAAAAGCAAATTTGAGGCCACTTCCCAGGATGAAATGCACACCTTCTTGTATTCATTGAGCTCTGCCTCTGAAAACTTGTATCCCTTCGGCCAACGTCGGCCAAAGAGGAATATCGTGCCCGATGTACCGACGACAGGCCCGACAAAGCCAGCCGCTGCCGAGCCCGCCGCTCCTGCATCTCCCCCATTCATCTCCTCCCCTCTTACAGGCACAATCGTGAGCTCGCTCGACTCGTTGGGACTTGAGGAAGTTGCTGGCAGCGAGGGTTGTGCAGACACAGACGATCGGACGCGAGGTCTACCAGCTTTCTTACACCCTGGACGATAGTCGTGCGAACGATGAACTACTTTGCCCTTAGCGGCTGCCCTACAGACTTGGCATGTGACGTTTATGGCCCCAATCTTTACCGCTTGCAGAACAGACTTGACTCTACTCGCGGCGAAGGCAACATTGATCTTCGGACGGGTATCGCGCTTATTTGTCGCACCCATCGATGGATACCTGCGAAAAAGATGATGTAGCTAAGGACAAGGAAGGAAGCATTATTCTGAGCAGTCTCGGAAAATATATGATTTTGGATTATATCACGAAGGAAAAAGACTTACTGTGCAGGGAAGTCTTCCGTGCGTTGCTCGAAAGAGGGCGAGCAGCGAGCCATCGTTCAGACTTATCCTCACAGTCCTTACACAGTACAGTCGAGAACTTGAACTTGAACAGCCGACTGGAATTAAACTTGGAGTACTCTACGTACGATCAACCGAATCGAGTACTTGACGTCGGATCATGGGATTAAAGTTAATTCCCCCGATGTGTCAACACCAGTTCCCATTCCCCCGACATAAGACATAAAGACATAAAGACATAAAGACATAAAGACAGACATTTTCAATGAGGGAATAGCACAATTTCTGAAACCTAGAACAAGTTTTAAAAAACGATTATCCGCGAATCGGACGGCATCGAATCGAGCTTTCGGTGTTTCGTTGAAATGGACGGCAGAGCCAGAGTGCGTCCGATAGCCGCCGCGTTACACCCTGAGCGTGACTTCCCCTTAATATATTATTCACGTCAGTAGAGTAAGCACTCGCCTGAATTGTCAGCAACATTTGGAGTTAGGGCTCACAGACGGAGCATTTCCCCTCAAGCTTGATTCCCTTCTGAAGCAAAGGGAAATGGAGGCGCTTGCACGCATATTTGGTAGGAACAGATCTGAAGTGTCAGACGACGACAAGCCGGAAGATGAGTCCATGTCGTCTGCTGACATCCAGCCAGTCGCCACTGATTCTCCGTCAGCCTTAACAAGAAACGATCCACCTTGGGTGGAGTTGGTGAATATCTACGTGGACCAGACAGGGAGCGAGGCTTCGCACGCACAGGCACTCGAATCGCTAGTTCAAATGATATGCGGAGATGATGGTGTGAAGTTTCTACAGCTGGTGTGACGTGCTGTCTTTGCCGAATAAGTGTCATGCTCGGACTCACGCTCACACCGTTCCTCCACTCTTCGGCAGGTTCAGTCAATGGATTCGCATCTGAACTCGACTGATATTACAGTTCGAGCCCGCGGAACAATCTTGCTTGCTGAGGTGCACACCAGTTTTCCTTCTACAGTTCTTGTCCAAAATTATGTCTTTCGCCTCCGGATCCCAGATCGTAAGAGCACGTATCTAGCAGAATCTCCAGTACCTGTCATACTCGCATCAGCAAGTGAGACGTTTCTATCCGGTGTAGTGAGTTTTTAATTTTCGCTGGGAAAGGGTATAATGGATGCGAGTTTCTCGCCCGTTTAGGACGTTAAACGTAGCATACGTTTGGACAGCCTTTCCGATCCATGTGTTTGTAGATCTAATTGTGTTTATTCGGTGTTTCGTTGCCTAACCTTCAGCATTTATCAAATGGACAGGTAGTATCCTCAATACCTGATGACAAAGCTGCGAACTCATCCGCTCTTGCTGCTTTCTTCGCCGCTCGTCTGTCAGATTGGTGCGAACTTCTTTGCATTTCTACTTTCACATTTCGTGGCTATGCCCACTTTTGCCGCTGAAATTGCTTACAACGAGGCGATTCTCGACGAGATCGTTGCCTGAAGTGTCAGCGTGTGAAGCAGGCCATCCGTACGAGGAGCACTGAAGGGTCTGCTCTGTCTACTGCGGCGCGAGGCAAATGCTACCAAGCTGAATCTCGACACTGTGTCGCCGACTATATCCGCTCTTCTGAAAAAAGTGCACGTACAGGTGCGCCTCTTCTATCTTATCTCATCACGAAGCGTGTTGAAAACTGCTTCGAACGCGGTGAGCAGAGACTGGCACCGTTGGACAGCCTCTGAAAGCATATGACACTCTGGCCCAACCACTCTTTAGCGTTCCTCCTCACAGCTCAAACTTTCTCCTCCGTCCAGTCTCCGAGCCCCTTTTTCCTCCGTCCAGCCTCCGAGCTCCTTGCCTTTCTGAAGCTTACTTCCTCAATACCGCCGCTTAAAAGTCGTTCGAGGTGCTCGGCCTTGCGCTCAACATATTTGATGATGCGGAGGGTGGAAATCGTAGTACCCTTCGGAAACGTACTGATCGATGTTCGTGGTTTGCCGGGAGTGTGCACTTTGACAGTCGCATCCCCAACCCGACCGCCAACTTTGCTTTGAGGTGCTTCTCAGAGTTATGCAGGTAACCCTCAATGCCCCAAGCAGTTGGACCATCCGGCAGGGGGTGGCAACAAAAAACCCCTCCGTCCAAACGTGCCACTCGAGATATGCCGTCCACCATTCGTCTCGTGAGGCGGATTCCTTCAGTCGGATACCGCCTGCAGTGAAGCGGCACCTTGTCCATCTCAGCGGCGGCATAAGCTTGCCGTTGACCTCTCAGCACTTGCGGCGGGTCCCTGGCGCCGGCCGGGTGTGCCGTCAACTTCTCGTCCGCCGTGGCGGCTGCCCTACGCGACGGAAGCGTGCCATCGATCTCTCATCCCTCGATGGGGCTCTCCGACATGGTGGAGTGGTGCCATCGACCTTTCATCTGTCGATGGCGCTTGCCAACCCCGCGGAAGGGCGCAACCGACGTTTCATTCCTTGACGGGGGTCTTCGGCGTTGCGGAGGGGTAAGAGAAGGAACCACCATCACGCTCCACTCCTGGGCGTATGGTAGGGCGGGCATGGACGGATGAGAAGGGGCCCTGTAACCCAGCTGAGATTGGGGTCGTGCTGTTGGTGTCCATGCCTGAGGGTCCTGTCAACACCCGGTTCCGACTGGCATAGGGAACCTCAGACACCGAGAAGCCAGCTCCTGCATCACAATCATCAATTGATGGGAATCCCGAGCATGGTGGAGGGAAGTCATCTACATGTCATCTACATGTCATCCCTCCTGGCGAGTTCCTGGGAAAGGGGGGTCATCGACCTGCCACTCATCAAGGCAGCTGCTTGGTGCGGCGGAGGGGGGCCGTTGACCTTTCATCCGTCGAGGCAGCTGCCCGGCGTGGCAGAGGAACGTCATTGACTTGTCAGCTGCCGAGAAGGTTGCCCAGCGTGGCGGAGGGCGGCCATCAATCTGTCATTTTGCGAGGTGGTTGCCTGCCGTGGCGGAGGGCGGCCATCGATCTGTCATTTTGCGAGGTGGTTGCCTGCCGTGGCGGAGGCGTCAGGTGGTTGCCTGCCGTGGCGGAGGGCGGCCATCAATTCGTCATTTTACAGGTGGTGTGCTCGCCGTGGCGAGGGCGCTATCGATCTGTCATTTGCGAGGTGGCTGCTGCCGGCGGGAGGGCGGCCATCGATCGTCATTTGCGAGGTGGTTGCCTGCCGGGTGAGGGCGGCTATCAATCTGGTTTTTGCGAGGTGGTTGCTGCCGTGGGCGAGGGCGCATCGATCTGTCATTTTCGGAGGTGGTTCGCCTGGGCGAGCGCCATCGATCCGTCATTTTGCGAGGTGCTGCCTGCCGTGGCGGAGGGCGGCCATCGATCTGTCATTTTGCGAGGTGGGCAGTGCCGTGGGCGGAGGGCGCCATCGATCTGTCATTTGCGAGGTGGTTGCCTGCCGTGGCGGGAGGGGCGCCCATCTGTCATTTTGCGAGGTGGTTGCCTGCCGCGGGAGAGGGCGGCCATCGATCTGTCATTTTGCGAGGTGGTTGCCTGCCGTGGCGGAGAGGGCGCCATCGATCTGTCATTTTGCGAGGTGGCTGCCTGCCGTGGGCGGAGGGCGGCCACGATCTGTCATTTTGCAGGTGGTTACCTGCCGTGGCGGAGGGCGGCCATCGATCTGTCATTTTGCGAGGTGGTTGCCCAGCGTGGCGTGAGAGCGGCCATCGATCTGTATTTTGCGAGGTGGTTGCCCAGCGTGGCGGAGGGCGGCCATCAATCTGTCATTTTGCGAGGTGGTTGCCTGCCGTGGCGGAGGGCGGCCATCGATCTGTCATTTTGCGAGGTGGTTGCCCAGATTCTCGCGGTGCAGGGGTGCCAGCCCTGTGAGCATTCGAGGTGGTTGCCTGGTGCAGCGGTGGGGTTTCACTGACCTATCATTTGGCAAGGCGGCTGCCTGGTGCAGCGGTGGGGTTTCACTGACCTATCATCTGGCGAGGCGGCTGCCTGGCGTGCGGGGACACCGACCTGTCATCCACTGAGCCAATTGCCCGGCACGGCGGAGGGGTGCGATCCAAATTTCATCTGTTGAGGTGGCTGTCGGGCACAGTGGAGATGTTCCTTGGCATGCCATCAAAGCGTTCTTTGTCGAAGCAGCTTCCCATCATCACAGAGTAGTGCAATCGGCCTTTACCTGTAGAGCCAGCGCCCCGACTCGTCGAAGGGGTGGTCAATGTCCTCTCGTCGCCTGTAACGGTTTCCCAGCTCGGTGGAAGGGCTGCGTTGCTTCATTGCATCCCTGAAGTTGGCTGCCCTGTGTGGCAGAGGGGTGCCATCGACCTCTCATCCCTCTCCAAACGCTTCCAGACCCATAGGGGGGCGCAAATTGGCCTCTGACCCTTGAACGCCGCTTTTGCAGACGTTTCCAAGCGCTTGTGCGGCGCTTGGTCCCGAGTTCCCCGACCGCCTCATCTCAGCCGTGGATGGCGAGAAAGACCCACGTTGCCTGCTGCTCGCGTTTCAGCTATGGTGAGTGCCTCATGTACTACTCATGTCTGCCTGGATCTCCTTTTCGCTGCTCGCATACCCTTGACAGCTTCCTTCCCGGGCGCATTCACATAAGGCGGGTCAGCTCCTTCATGGATGGGAACTCCGGGCCAGCATCCAGTTGCCGGCTCAACTTGCAGTCCTTAAGCCCTCTGCGCGATGCCTCTCTGCTACCTGGCATATAATGATTGGCTGCGGACGGCTGCAGGCAAGCGCTCCCCTTGGTTTTCCAGCCTGCGGCGCGCTCCGGAGGCGGGGGCGATCTCAGGCATCTCGAGGAGCACGCAGAGGTGAGATCTGCCCCGTGCCCACAGCACGCATCTCGCCCTCCTCTCTGTCTGCGCCTGCCTCTCTGGCCTGCAGTCACGTCTGGAGATTGCCGTCTGCCGAGGCAGAAGGCCAGGCATGGGGGTTATTGAGAACAAGACCTGGCGCAACGCGATCGTGCACTACGATTCGGTCGGTTTCGGTGATTCCTATTGCAGTTTGCAAAACGAATTCACGGTTTGAGGCGAGGATGCAGGGGAAAAGGGACTACGCGTCACCGGTCCGCGTTTTTACACGAATCTCATTTTGCATTGTCATTTTGCATCTCGCGATCCTCCCAGACGCGAGCCCTCCAATCCTCAGATCACACATGACAGTCGCTGCAACGCTTTGTCGGCTGCGGAGGGGAATGGCGTTTGCCACGTGGTGACGTGGATACGCGTGGGAGCGTGGGAGCGTGGATGCAGGAACTGTGCGATGTGATGGCGTGCTACTTTCCGATTGTGTTCACGGCGCCGCCTGGGGATAAACGGGGGGTCACCCGCGAAATGCTGCAACAAGGTGACACGCCTCCTGCTGGGGGCCCCGGGTCAGTGCTTGGAGAACCTCGCTTCTTCTCAGGGGAGATGATGAACGCCACTGCCAAGCAGGCGGCGTGGACACAGCAAGAGTCTGCGGTCATCCAGTTGGAGCTGCGCGCCTGCGGGGGTTGATGTGCCTGGCACAGGCCTGGCCGGCTCCCGCGCCTCCTGCGGGGATTGATGTGCCTGGCACAGGCCTGGCCGGCTCCCGCGCCTCCTGCGGGGGTTGATGTGCCTGGCACAGGCCTGGCCGGCTCCCGCGCCTCCTGCGGGGGTTGATGTGCCTGGCACAGGCCTGGCCGGCTCCCGCGCCTCCTGTGGTGGTCAGCCTGAAGGGATTTCACCCTCCTAGAGAGGACAATGAGACGGCGGAAGGGGGCCTGGCGTGCGGAGGGACCGACGTGGCGATTCTGCAGTGGGTTTCTCGTGGATTGAGATTGAGTGTGCAAAGCGAGCTTTTTCCCGGTGCACGTGTGCGGCTCTGATTGATCTCACCTGGGCTTTCGAGCCGCCACTCCCATGTATAGCCGACTGCCATACACATTTGCAGTCCATATTGGCGCTGATAGGGCCGCAATATAACACACCACTGCAGTTTTGCTTGTTGCCAGTAGACTCCTGGCTTAAGAGACTTGGGTGTTGGAGCATAGTGCTTTCAAATCGGACTGCATCTGGACCGTCCGATCCCCGTGACCATTCATGTCAGGGTTCACTCACCGGGATATCCAGATAGGCGAACGCGGCAACACAACGATTCAAGTTTGGGGCTCCGGGGGGGGCGCTGACTTGTCGCAATGCACATGCCAGGGCTGAAGGGAGCTTTCACGTCCACCCCGGTCTTTACGGAGCACGTGCTGGCCCTCATCCTCAGCAAGCTGGGTGCCGCAGCAGACCCTCCCCCATCCACAGCGGTAAACCCTCCCCTTTAACCCAATCAACCCCTTTTAATCGCAACGATAGATTTACTAGTTCATCATAGGGTATCCGGGTAAAGGTATCCCTCTCCCAATCTTCCCCAGTGCGGCAGGAACATCGCAGCTTCCGTGCCAATGATTGGCAGCTGGCGATGCTTCAGAGGCGATAGGGCAGTGGCACCGTGTACTTATGTCGCAGGTACGTGTGCGTTAGGGGAGTGGAACCGTGCACTTACCTGAAAACGCGGTTACCTGAAGTACACGGTGCCACTCCCTTACGTTGCAGGCAATTTCAGGTGCAGGTGTTTTCAGGTGAATCGCTTAGGACCTGCGTAGCGCTGGCCATCCGTGGTGTGTGCTTCCATTCGTGGGTCCGGGATCCCGGGTGACATGGGATACTCTTTCCAGTTCATATGCCGGGCGCAGGTGACTGAGCGGCAAGTCACCCCCGGCTGTGCCAGGTGATCGTGGACTCCCTGGACATGCTCTCGGGATGCATCGATGCATACGGCGCGGAGACCATGCTGCCCCACATATCCGCGGTGTGGTGAGTCATCCTAGGGACGCAGACGCTTGCAGGGTGCCCGCATCGAGCATCTTGGCATCTCACTCCTTCTCCCGCTTGCAGGGTGCCCGCATCGAGCATCTTGGCAT
>LGRX02019189.1:0-13614 GCA_001247695.2 Cymbomonas tetramitiformis | reverse complement strand
TTGCTACTTTCACGTGTAAGCTCAGCAAAATGGTTCACATCATCCCGTTGAACTTCCAGGACAGCTCCGCTGCTGAGGTTATAGCTCGAATCTACTTCGACCACATCTGGAAACTACATGGCACCCCTATGAAGATTGTCTCTGACCGCGACCCTCGTTTTCAGGATGCTATGTGGAAGGAATTGATGAGACTTATGGGAACCAAAGTGGCCTCCACTACGCCTTATAACCCTCGTTCGGACGGACAAGCTGAACATACCAACCGCGTGGTAGAAGACATGCTGAGGTCCTTCGTAGGCAGCAATCCAGAGGACTGGGATTTGTGGTGTGCCAACGTGGAGTTCGCCATAAACGATACGCGGAGCGATGTAACCGGCTTTACCCCTTTCGAGTTGGTCTTGGGGCACTCGCCTATGTCGCAACTGGATTTGTTCCTGCAAGCCGCTGCTGGACAACACTCCAGGCGCAAGGGTGGAGAAGGTACTGCCCTCGAGATGGCTAGTAAATTCGCGGCTCAACTAGAGGACGCCCGCACTAAGCTAGAACTGGCACAGCAACGCCAGCGACATCAGTTTGACCAGCGTCACACCCCCAAATCCTTTCAGTTGGGAGACTTGGTCTGGGTAGATGCCAAGCATCTCACGGAAAATATCATGAACCGCGAATCCTTCAGGAAGCTGGGACCTCGCTGGCACGGGCCCTTACCCATCACCGAGAGGTTCTTCAGTGACCAGCAGCGAGAGCTACCCGAAATTGACAGAGGTGCTCCGGTAGCTTATCGGCTCAAGTTACCCCCTAAATGGCGTATTCACGATGTTTTTGCGCAGCATCGCCTCAAGGAATACCGCACTGCAGATGAAGCTTTTGCGCTGCGTCAGCAAACCCCTACTCCTGCCAAGGTTCTCGTGGATGGACAATCCCAGACACATGTGTCTAAGATTCTGGCTCGAAGAGTGAAACCTGCGAGAGGAGGTAAGGAAGTGGAAGAATTTCTGGTTCGCTGGACTGGGTACTCTAATGCTCATGACTCCTGGAAGACTCGCGAGTCGTTGAACTACGGGGGTGAACTCGAACAGCTCACAGAGGTTGAACAACTGAGACTATCCCGAGAAGGACAAGCCCGCGAAAAAGCCTTACAGGAGGTCAGAATGCAGCGGAAGCAAAGGCGGGAACGCGCCAGAGCTTTAACCTTCCTGGACACCGCTGATGAAGGGGAACCTCTTTCTCCGGACAACTGCCTACCTTGGGAACAATACTGTCGCTCCTCTGACGCCTTTGTGACGCATCTGGCTCTTCTGGACTCTGTGGTCTCGACACGCGAGTTGCGACTACTAGTACTTTTCAGTGGTACAGGTAGTGTGGAGAGAAGTTTCCTGTCATGTTATCCGAAGAGTACCGTGGTCACCGTAGATCATGATCCTCGCTGGCAACCTACCTACGCTGAGAAGGTTCAGGACTGGGACTTCAAGCGTTACGCGCCTGGTTACTTTGACGTCATCTGGGCTAGCCCACCGTGCACTGAATACAGTCAGGCTAAGACCACAGGGGTGCGACAACTGCGACAGGCTGATGCCTGTGTACGCCGTACGCTCCAAATCTTCGACTTCCTCAAACCCAAGCACTGGTTTATGGAAAATCCGATGGGCAGGTTTCCCTTTGCGCTGCGATTTCGACCTGTAGTTCGTCGGTTACCCACTCCGTTGTATTGCTCTTACTGTATGTATGGCACTGGCTACCGCAAGCCTACGTGCATCTGGACACAGTCGCCTCCTCCAGTGGACCTGCGGTACTGTACGATGGATACTCCTTGCCTTCACCAACAGACGCTGGGATCACATCCGGAAACTGCTCAACTGGGGCCTCATCCTGGGCAACAAGGAGCGGGAGTCTCCGCTGCTGTATACCCTCTGCCCTCTGGATTGCTTCGCCAACTCTTCGAGCACCTGTTCGATCAGAAAAGCATATCACGCATCCATAAGCATGGCTGATCTGTGTCTGGATCTTAGCTGCTGTACAAATGACTCTGAGTTATCATCTCTTTGTACTAACAAGCTAAGAGGGGAGGAGTTGTGCCAGGGAACAATAGCCCGGCCAAGCCATTCGATTGGCATATTGTATTTTTGCATACTGGGGCAGTGAGATGGCAATGGGCTCGGAAGGGGACTCCCGAGCCATTGACTTCGTACTATGGGGAGCGAAAGCCTGGACTTGATTATAGCTGGCAGCATATTATCGTACACCCATCTGGTGCGCTACGCCGCTGGGAGCGTAATAGGGGCGGCGGCTGGTTTCTAGAAGACGCCACTCAGTTGAAGGCGCCGGTAGCGCCATTCTCATTACCGATTAGCCGCGTTGGGATCGCGTACTGGAATCCGACGATTGTGATTGACGATGACGAATATCATGGAATTCCCTACCGGGGGCGTAAGCCTACACACTCAGCGTCTACGAACAGTGAAGATTCGGGTACAGGCGCTGTGTCCTGGAGTAAGGAGAAGTTACCAGATTCTGATGACAATGATGACGCAGGTGTCACTAACAGTAAGGAGAAGCTACCAGATTTGGATGACAAAGATGACGCGGGTGTCATATATGACATGGACACTGCCAGTCCGAAATGGGAGCCAACTTCGCCTGAATATGATGACACCGAGGATGACGTCGGCGAGTTCGATGACTTGGTAGCTGACGATGCTGAAGAACAAGCTGAAGCTCGAAGGTTGAAGAGACTGGGACTGCAATTGATCATGGATGAGAAGGGTGAACTTCACTGGGTACCAAAGGGCACCTCCCCGACCTCTCCTGTTCAGCCCGATGATCAGCCTATTACCGAGCAGAAGTCTGAGGCCATATCTGAGGATGCCCCAGCCTCTGTGGTGGAGACTGTTCATGCACCACCGAAGAAACCTTATGGGTCAGATACTGGATTGACTTCAATGGGTGAGGATAAGGCTGGGGTGTCTGAAGAGACGAAGAGGCAACCTAGGAAATATCCGAGATGTTGGACACATGAGTATATAACTCAATTGAAGTATTCCATAAGAAGTGACAGTGATGAAGAAGAAGGGCTTGACGTGGCTCCTCGTAGGAAGAAAGCAAAGATCAGCAAGGGACAATGAAATCAACTGTCTTGATTAGGAATGTCCAAATGCATATTCTCTGATTAGGATTTGTATAGGTGGCAGATGATGATATGCCAGCCGACATGGGACAGATCGATTAGAGAATATGAACTGCGCGCCTTGAAAGTATAAGACTTGAATATTGCCCATTTGGAGGCTGTTCTAACTTGAAGTAACTATTTGGAGGAGCTGTTGCTCAACCTGTTAAAATACTGGTCAATCTTTCCTGCCATAAAGATATTGCAATTGCTTGAATTGTAGCCTTGTTCACAGTGAGGGTGGTGGGACTCGAACCCACGCTGCACAATCTGTGCAGATATCGCCCTCGAAAAAAAAACACCATATGAGAAACACGCGGAACGAACACAAAACAGGCGCTTGAAAACAAATAGCAAATTCCTGAAGAATATCAGTCAGTGAGGGCTTGTAACAACAACAAATCCGTCGGGCAGCAGTACAGCCCGTCAGTCAGCCTCGCTACAAGAATGCCCTCTACGAAGACAATCAAGGGGCGCCAGCAACCGAATGTTGCTGGCGGCATCGGACATAGCGCAACAACGAACGTGACTTCTAAAACAAGGAAACGCTACTCAGCAAGGATGATGGGATTTAACCGAAAATAGTTAGTATGCGCGATACATGCAGCAGAACAAAACGGGACACAACAGGCAACGGTGTCAGGTGCGCCGCAAAACGAAAGCTTATAGAATTAACGTGTGAGTGAATATTTGATATGTGAAATCAGCCAGCCGCGGCCCGCGTGGGTCTCATGTCTGGATGAAGATAGCGGATGAAAATTCAGAATGAAAGTTGATGACAGTGTTTCGGGTGTGGCATTCAACTGTGACACTGTAATCTTCGTCGCAAACCCATGCCATGTCAGCATGTCTGCCAGGTGAAATTTTTTTGTCGTGTCGCAAACCCATGCCATGTCAGCATGTTGCGAAAGTCTGGAACCAGTCGCATCGCATTTGTCGCGAGGAAGCCACACTTAAG
This sequence comes from Cymbomonas tetramitiformis, assembly GCA_001247695.2. NCBI lineage: Eukaryota > Viridiplantae > Chlorophyta > Pyramimonadophyceae > Pyramimonadales > Pyramimonadaceae > Cymbomonas > Cymbomonas tetramitiformis. Next base: position 9,496 of record LGRX02019189.1, on the reverse strand, counting down.
GGCTTTTTGTGGTGCAGTTTTTTAATTTACCAATATATAAATCGAAACTGATCGCGTCGCTGATTGGCTTATCCATCGTCTGCAAAACCATCTCGTTTTTGTCGTGTGATCCCTTTCCCTTGTCGTCCCATATTCATGGTGCCTATCTCAGGCGCTCGCACTTCTTATTGGCGGTTATGGGCGATCAGTCCAAAACATCTCATGCAAGGCACCCTGAAATCTGTAGCACGTGCGCCTTCTATAATTATACAAAAAAAAACGTGCTCCTTGTACGTGCACAGTCAGCTTATGGTATTTCGCGTGTGACCCATATTCATGGAGTTTATCTAATCTCATGGCTTCTCTGATTGGCGATCGGTCGGAAATATCTTTTATACGCCATCTGAAATCTGTCTCGCTGATAACTTCTGCATGAATATCCATAATTCGATACTACGCCCAGGAATATTCTATGCGTCTCTGATTGGCGGCAATGCTCCACCGATTTGTATAACTCTCCTGCTTGCCATCTAAAGGTGACCGGTGTGGACTGCAATATAATTATATATGGGCGGTTACTCCCGATCTGACAGGGAAATCACACTGTTTCCGTAAAAAAGGGCCCCAAAGGTGGACAGTTCTGGTAGTATGGTGTGCGTCGATGTCACTTTTTCCAGGAAAACCTGTTTCGCTCCTATAAGGGAAACGCAGGACCTTGCAGCTTTTTTTTGAAAAAGCTGCGAACCGTCGGTGTATAATGTTGAGTATAATCGGATCTGTTTGCGACACGACAAAAAAAATACACCTCGCGACACAAAAAAGGCGCTTCCGACACATGCCACACACAGTGAGGGGTGAAGCAAGGAGAAGCAGGCCCCCATACAGTGGGGGGGGAATCGGCTTCCCCGTGAATAATTTTAAAAGGCCGATTGTACAGTATGTGACACCCTGATGTGACACTCCAGACTCCTGACTCCCGCGCAGGTCCGTGTATTCCTGTATACATTCCGGTGGTCGAATCCATTTTCCCCGGATGGAAATTTCCTCGCGGATAGATAAACTGGGGTGCGCCAAGCTCATTTCTTGTCTCGAAAATGGATTTCGACCTTCCGATCAAAAGTTATGGACGGTCAAAGTTTGGGCCTCAAGCGTTGGCTGCAAGTTGCTCGAGTATGACAAAGGCTCATGGCAGGATGATCCGATGCGCCTCTCTGCTGCGCCAGGCCATTAAACAAAGTTTTGAGCATATATACGCGTTCCTTAAGGTCTACGGAACACGATATAATTATGCTTGCTTTGCACATATGCCAAGTGTGGTGCGAGTTATTCGCGATCTCGCTTGGAAACCGACCGTTGTGGCCTAGGGTTTCGGCCCAAGCGGTCGGCTTCCAAAAGTTATCATCAACTTTGCTCGTTGTACAACGAACAAAGTTGATATATATCGCTTTGTACTGCATAAATATGTGCGGTTTGACCCCCTCTCGACTCACATGCAGAAAACGAGAAAAGTGAGGATGCGCGTTTCCAAGTGTACCGGCGGAAGGTAATAATAATAAAACATTTACGTCGATGAGTAAGGCAACGCCTTCGGAACGATCTACTCGAGTATGTTCCCCTCATACATGATTGTCTGCAAAGGCAGGAAGCATTCCAAAAAGCATGGAAGCATGGGCAGCTAGGCACTAATGTGAACGTGTCTGCCACCAACGTCGGAAAAAACATCAGCAGGTCGTGGAGCTGATGTGGTAGATATATAGTTCGGCGGTAATATATATCTAACTAGAGAGATAAACCCTGAGTTAAGGGTTACGATATCAGAACGGTAAAAGGGTGTCTTGATAAAGAAAGAGATAACCTAAATACCTAACGGGTGTTTCCCGTCTACTGGTGACGGTCACCCAGCCCACTATAGGAAGTGACATGTGACAGTTTCGGGTGTCACAGTGTCAAATCCAGCACACCACCTAGGGTGGTGACCGGAGCTAGTAGTGAAACTAGGCAACAAACTCCCTACTTAACTTCAGGAGGAAACTGTAGCACAGCTGGGGGCCTGTACTCTTGGTCAGGGCGGTCCCAGCTCACAGCAAAGATTGTCAGATACAGCTGTCAAGTGCTAAAACCCTAAACATAGCTCAATTTCAGAGAGCTCTTCCGCACATCTAGAAAGCTAATCACTAGCTAATCTCTAGGCAGGCACGGTGGAAGCAATCTTCAGCCACTAGAGGTCCCCGGAACTGGCCGGCCAGCCCGGAGCAGCGTGAGGGTGTAGTAGTTGCCGGCCTCCGGGGCCGGTGGTAAATCATGCGTAGCCGAAATTGAGGAATCCTCGATCACAGCCGCGGAGTCTCCAGAGCTCGGCGTCTCGTCCCCGGACGAGTACGGTGGCGGCGAGTAAGGCGGTGAAGAGGGAATTGGTGGATCGGGATCCACGAGCTCTGGCGGCAGCGGGAGAAAGCCGTGGGAGCGGAATCCCTGCCGTAGCGCCGGATACCGCGCCTGTCTCCGCGGCGGTATAGCACTCGGCACTGCACCACCCACTGCGTCGCCAAGATCGCCACGAAACGGTGCAGGCGGTGAAATTGTCGTAGTTGGGACTGCGGAGGCAGTCCACGCAGCACCACCGACCGGCGGAGCCGTGCATGCGCGTGCATCGGCACCACCGACACCGGAAATGGTGTGCGGTGCGGCGGTAGCACAAATCACGAAAAGTGCACACACCAAAGATGAGGAAAGTAAAGACCCCCCAAAGCCTGGAATGCCCCTCCCACAGCCGTACCGTGGCTGCGGCAGCTCAACCGAGGCATCCTCGTCGTCGTCGTCGCTCGTGATGTAGGTTGCGGGCTCGTAGCCCATCACGCCCTCCGTCGCCCCGACCGCGGAGAGCAAGTTCATGCTCACGGGCGGCTCGTTGATCGTGAAGGAGGAGACGGGACACCACCGGCTGGTAGAAGACGGTGTCCAGTGCCTTGATGAAGAGGGCCTTGACGTCCTCGTCCAGAAGTGTGGCCCTCGACCTTGCAGCCTTCAGCGCGGCGTTGAAATCCCCGATCGCGTCATGGGGGGTCCACGCCCGCAGAGGAGACACGAATGCCCAACATGTCTGCTTTGTTCTGAAAGGGATCATCCGCCGGGATCATGCGGCGGGCAAACTCAAGCAGCACACGCTTACCATCGCTCGGGAAGCTGGAGTGGGAGGAGTCCATCCAGTCCGCTGCGGGCGACGAGGGGTCAACCATCAGCTCGAGCGCGGAGAACAACAAGCTGTTGGCCTCCACGCGGACGGGCAAGGTAGCATCGTCCAGCAGGAAAAGGGGCGCAAAACCGATGTCCTCCGTGACAAAATAATGCTGTCTGCAGTGCAGAGACCATCCTGGCGAACGAAGAGCGCGGATGCGTGGCACTCAGTCCCGGAAAACCGCCCGTTCTTGTCCTCGAACAACTTTTGACGAACGGACTTGGACACTTTCATGTCGAAGTGCTCCCTCTGAAGGGTACGCACCGAGGCCAGGAACGTAGCACCCGCTGAATTGGCAGCTGGCTGTGCTGCCGGCGGTGTGGCTGGAGTGTTAGCGACCATGATCAAAAGGACTGAAGGGGCGGAGTGAGGCAATGAAACGTGAGAGATGCGGCAGTCGTGGGCGGCCAAGAAACGCGCGGGTCGCCGATACAGCAGCCGCGAGAGATCAAATAATCCCGGGAAGTCGTGTGAAGTAGGCGGCCGATACGCAACGGTGTGGGATCCAACCAGAAAACGTAAACCAGCCCAACGTTAAATCCCGTAGAAAAATGTCCTCCAACCAAGCGCTGCGGCGTGCCGTAAATCAACCCACAAAATTTTAGGCCATACCCGTGACTGCCGGCGCTCTCACGCGCGGAGCGCCTCACTCCATCCCAGGCGTCCGAGCTTAGCCAATCATAGTGGCAATCTCGCAGTGGCTAAAAAACGCAAGTGGGGCCAAACCTGGTAGATATATAGTTCGGCGGTAATATATATATAACTAGAGAGATAAACCCTGAGTTAAGGGTTACGATATCAGAACGGTAAAAGGGTGTCTTGATAAAGAAAGAGATAACCTAAATACCTAACGGGTGTTTCCCGTCTACTGGTGACGGTCACCCAGCCCACTATAGGAAGTGGCATGTGACAGTTTCGGGTGTCACGATCTACTCGAGTCTGTTCCCCTCATACATGATTGTCTGCAAAGGCAGGAAGCATTCCAAAAAGCATGGAAGCATGGGCAGCTAGCTAGGCACTAATGTGAACGTGGCTGCCACCAGCGTCGGAAAAAACATCAGCAGGTCGTGGAGCTGATGCACGATGGGGATGGAGGCGGAGTGGGTGGCGGTGGTGACATTGAGCTGAGGGCTCCGACTGGGCCAGTAGTGCCCGCGAGTGGGGCCCTACGGGGCCCAATGCCCAGGGTGGGGAGGGATGGGGGTTCACGTAGCTGCATAGCACTTCCCCTGCAGTCTTCACAGCCTCAGATTCTTTTCTATTCTTCGTGCAGAGTTCCTGAATGCTGGGGGACTCATCTATGGTGCCACCTTCGGACAGCACTCCGATTTCATGCAGTATGCATATCTCTCCCTAGCATGACGCCTGCACATCCTGGACAGTTTTTTCAAAAGTGTCTTTACCCCACGGTGTGGGACACCAACCGCCTTTGAGCACCTTACCAAAGCCATCTGGCAAATATCCCATGAGGGCCAGTTCCTCCGGCCACTTCACTGCGTTAAGGAAGGGGGTTCCTCCTGCATTCCTTTGCTCCCCGTCCAAGTGTGCTCCGGGGTATTGGCTTTGCTGCTCCACATTATCCTTGCCCCCAACCCACGGGCATAATCGGGGTGGCAGCAGGCATTCTCTCTCACTAAGGGCTTGTTTGATCATACAGTATCCGGATGCAGGCCCATTTCTTTGAGCATTTTGGGGGTAATCCTTTTGTGGTACATTCATGAACCATTGTAGCAGCTTATATTGCAATTTCTCATTATCAAGTTTCTTGCTGACAGGGCATCCCATGCTCTCACTATCTATAGACATTATGACCACATTTGAATACTTATCCTTGTAACATCCCTCCCCTGGCATTGTGTAGGGTCCTTTACCTGACCAGTAGTCATGTGGGATGAAGGGTATGGTCCCCCTCGGGTATTTGAAAATGAGTTTGAAGTCATTCCCTGACCACTTTTTGAGGTTCTTCGGGGACAATGGTAGAATCCAGATTCCCTCGAATCCCTCCGAAGTCATGGCCGCCTCCAGGCCACAGGACAATGTCTGCATAACCGCAGATGCTCCCTTTAATACCCCACCATCAAAAGGTGGGTTTCCATAGACCTGTCTTCCTTTTCCGGTGACACCGTTGTTGATGTATGCATCCCTTGCAAGTCCATCCCATCCTATTTTTTCCTTGTGGCAAAAGGGTCTCAGCGCCTCTTTCATTGCTGCCGTGGGAATACACCTCCTTGTTTTGATTCCAGGGTGTGAGTTTACAAGGTTGCAGAAAAGCTCACATCCGTCCTTTCCCAGGCCGCTTGCCAACTGATTGCTTTTGTGTCTTGAGCAGAGCTGAAGTCCCTCATATTGAGGGACTTACTGGAGGGGTACGAGGAGGAGGAGGAGGAAGAGGAGGTTGCCCCAGCCCCATCTTCAGGCAAGGACAAGGGGGTCGAGGAGGGGAAGGGGAAGGGGACGGCGGTTGAGGGGGCGGACGAGGAGGACGAGGATGACGAGGGAGAGGCTGATGGTGAAGCTCAACCTGAAGCTCAAGTAGCCAAACATGCGTATGTCCAGCAGGATGTGGTCCCCTTGGAGATAGGGGGCATCGTCTGCCTGATGGCATGCGGTGCACGGTGGGAGGTGGAGGCCGAGGAGAAGCGGTGGGAGGCGGGTGGTGATGACATCGACGACACCGTTTGGTACTCCGAGGACAAGCCGCACGGCCCACTCCTCCACACACCCCTGGTGACGGCCATCGTGCTTGACAACGAGAAAGGCACCAAGGTCAAGCATCTGGAGGAAGTGGTGGTGGAGGGCCTCCCCGATGGGTGGGTGTCCTTAAAGGTACATACCCAGTACACGTGTACCCCCTTCGTGTTGCTTTGCAGTGCATGCTCGGTACATGTGTACCCTGTCTGACTTTTCCACTGTTTGTTTTACGCGTAGGTGTTGGAGGCACATTGGACATTGCTACACCCGGACCTCCTCCCCTATGCGACCTCCGCCATGCAGGCTATAGCGACCGAGACTGCAGAGCAGCTGGGGGTCACGGCAAAGGTCTCCGATCCTGAAGTGGTGGAGGACCTCCACAACGGCGTGGTGGCCGTTGGGGACATTTGTGTCCCCCAAGAATTTTGTATCCACCGCTTCGTGGTGGATGAAACCACTAAGAAAAGGGACGTGGACCTCCCGTTCTATTTTTCTGGCGGCCCGAAGGAGTGGGCGAAAAAGGCCGAGAAGAATCGGCAAAAAATGATCCGGCGAGGAACCCGCCGACGATGCTCCCGCCGTCTCCCCCAATCTGAAGGGCAAGAGGCCCGTGGAGAAGCCGGCGGAGAAGCTGGCAGAGGAGCACTGGAGCAGCCGGCGAAAAGAGCGAAAAGGGGAAGTAGAAAATAGATAGCAACATTGTAAATATATATGTAAATAAACTTACCTTGCTTTACCTTACTGCTGTGCTGAAGTGCATGCCTGGTGCATGTGCACCCACCATGTTTTCCCTTGTAGTGCATGCTGGGCACATATGTACCCAATGAATACGCATACAAATGCATTAACTAGTGCATGCCCGATACACAGTATGTACCTGGCCTGCGTACGTGCGTACCCGACATGTACCTCAATCAAAGGTACATGCGGGGTACACGTGCACCATGCATGTTAATATCAATAAGTACATATGTACCTGGCCTGCGTACATGCGTACCCGACATGTACCTCGAATCAAAGGTACATGCGGGGTACACGTGTACCCGATGCATGTTGATATCAATAAGTACATATGTACCTGGCCTGCGTATATGCGTACCCGACATGTACCTCACTCAAAGGTACATGCGGGGTACATGTGCACTAGTCATGTTAATATCAATAAGTACATATGTACCTGGCCTGCGTACATGCGCACTCGGCATGTACCTCACTCAAATGTACATGCGGGGTACATATGCACCAGTCATGTTAATATCAATAAGTACATATGTACCTCGCATGCGTACACACATACCCGGCATGTACCTGATGCGTAGGTACATGTTGGTACGTGCGCACCAGTCATGTTTATATCAATAAGTACATCAAGGTAAGGTTTGCGCGGAGTCCAAAAATGCAAAAACTTTTCAAAAATCTTTTATTTGATAAATAGGTTGCCCAGAGCACCCTGTGCATATTGCGCACTTCAGGTATCAAATTGACCACGTTAATGAAAAGTTATGGTCGATACCGCTCGGTCACCCCCCATACTTAACCACACTTAAGCGCAAACTTAAATCGCTCGTATCTCAAAATCTAGATTTTGAAAAGTTTTTGCATTTTTGGACTCCGCGCAAACCTTACCTTGACATATGTACCCGCAGGGTAGAAGAAGTCTTCCAAGTTTCTTTACGGCCCGCAAACGATATTTCCGCTGGCCCGCTTTCGGCCAAAACGGTCAAGGAAGAAAAATGCCCGCCGCAGGCGCGAAATTTTAAAGTTAAGTATGGGGGTTTGATAAAAAGAGGCATAAAATGCCTATATTTTTGGCCGAAGTTTGGCCGGCTCATATTTTTGTGCGGCCCGGGGGCGAAAGCCCCTTCGGCCCGCTTTCGGCCCGGAGCGAGCTTCTGCGGCCCCGGGCCGGCCCGCCACGGTAAGACTTCTACCCTGTGTACCCGGGCTAAGTACATATGTATGTACCCACAGTGTACCCCGGGTGTCCCAACGGTAACATCCAACGGTAACAAGAAACGGTAGCATCCAACGGTAACCTGAGTACATATGCGGTACACATGTGCCCATCCATGGGTACATGCCGGGTACATGCGCAGGCGGCATAAGGTACATAAATATACGCATGTACCCGTTGTGTACCCGTTTGTGGGTACATGCCGGGTACGCATGCCGCGCCGCGAGCAAGTACACGCCGGGCACAAGGCAGAGTACACGTGTACCCGACATGTACCAAACCCCGTTTTTTACTGTTTTCGTACACGTCGGATACACGTTGGGTACACGTTGGGTACACGTTCCGGGTACATGTCGGGTACATATGCACTGGGGTTTCCAAAATTTGTAGGGATCGGCACTAGCTCGTTTGCCGTATTTCGATCTTTCCAAGAATGTCATCCTTGACGGCATGCATCAACTCCGAAACCTTGGGCTATACTGTATGTCCATGAGGCACTCATGGGGTTCGACTTTACGCCGGGTGCAAGAGAGCACGCTCGCGCGAACGATACAGTAATCACTCACCAATAAGAAAGTCCTAAATATGGGGTCAGCCAGCGAATTTCGTCAAGTTGTGACCCCCCCCCCGCCAGCGCCAGCGACCTATGAAATTGCTAAGAATAAGAAATCCCGATTTCGTAGCTCAGCCAGCCAATTTCTTATTCTTATTGCTTAAGGAGGAGGCAGCCAGCTATCATGAAATTGGCACTCAGCGACGGCCACAGTGGTAAAATTTTAGTATGGATCTGAAAGCCGTGAGCAGACATGTGATAGTTGATAAGTCACTTTTCGCCGACCAGCCAACGTTTGCACCTCCGTTCGAAAACTTCAACAGTCTGTATGATATTTTTATTGAGATAAATTGTGTATAAGCATCAAAATCCTTGTTAAATCAAGTAAACCCACCAAATAATCCAGCCAAAATTTCTTAACTAGTTTTCACTATGATTCAAGCCAGCCAGCCCCTTGATTTCTTATTTTGGCCAATTTCTTAAGAAATTAAAGCTAGCCAGCAAATTTCGTCAAGTTGTGAGCCCCCCCCCCCAAACGCTGGCTGGTTTCTTATTGCTACTATTTCTTATTGGTGAGATTACTGTATGCATCCCACGTGGTGGAAGACGACAAGGGACGACAAAGGTGATGCAGTCAAAACCCGACCACTAGCTAGGAAGGTGCCCGGAAGATGCCCCAAGTATCCTCTACGTGTCTTCTGGATGTCTTCCGGTTACCACTAACTTTCGCGCCCGGGAAAATGACAGGTGCGGAACGATATTCAATGGCAATTGGTCCGTTTCAAATCCCACCGCGGGCATCAAAAGGATCGAAATCTTTGAGGTCGCTAGAGACCGCCTTGAAGTTCATGACGGAGCTCTTGTTGGGAAGGTCATGAGGGCAAGGCCATAAGAAGATGTTGCGTCCGAACGGCACGACGGAAGACCGATCATGAGTCATGAGGGCGGACCGAAGACGCTCAAGTGTCACGAGGCGTTGAAAATGCTACAAGCGGGCATCATGAGCGTGCTAGCGTCTTGGGATAGAGACGAGGGCTACTCGAAAAACATGCTTGAAGACCTGATCGGGCAGTTGACGGTCATA